>SCLH01000245.1:2876-14114 GCA_004367855.1 Oikopleura vanhoeffeni | reverse complement strand
TTTTTTTTTTAATAAGTTAATGCCTTCTGAGTGTTCCCTAGCAATTTCGTGCTATTTTTACTCCCCAAAGTAACCTAAAAAAAGTGCGACCGCTACCCCCTAAACCCCCTAATTCAAAAGTTAGATTTTAGCCCGGATCGCTCCCTAGATATCGCTCCCTAGTAACTATCGATGTTTTGACTAGGCTTTTTAGCTTCAAAACATTTACGGGCAAAAAACGCATTTTCCACCCTTTATTAGATACTCAAGAAAATAGTTTGGGATACACATCTGGTTGGGACGAAAAATCGACCTGGACACCTTGTCAAAAAGCCGATTGTCCAGATATGGCTGGAGGAAGCCCTACTGATGCCCCAACTACTAAAGACCCAAGTGGCTCCGCACAAACTTGTTTTGCCAGTTTTTCGATAGCTCTGTTTAGTTTATTTGTTTACTTTTTATAAAGTGCCTGTGAGCTTAAATTTCAAATGATGACGATGATTTTTTGATGATTGAACTTGACTGGTGAAAAATGACTGTATGAAAGCGCAATACTTGGAATAAAATATCTGATAACATTATTATCTAAACATAGTTATAATTCAATGTGATGAAAATACAGCATGTCACATTTTTGCTTGGGATCTTAGTTTTTTGCTAGAAACTAACTGGTAACGTTTTGTAGGGAAAGTCAGACTGACAATTGTCGTCAGTGGTCATTGTTTCCACTCGGTTTTCCTCCTTTTTGAACATCTTTGCTCGTTTTTTCTTCCTTTTTGGGACTATAAAAGCGAGCAGGATAATCAGAAGGGGAAGTTTTTTCGCCTTATATTTGAAAACTGTATAGAAGCACAATATATGTTACAAAGTGGTAATTTCTACAACCCTAGTCTGGGAAACCATTATTTGAGGGGGGAGTTTCAATTTCACATGTCTCTTTATTTGGCTTGAAAATTCCACTGATTAGCCTACGCAAACCGAACGGAGAGAATAACCTCCTTAGTTAGTAGTGAACAACCTTAATCTTAAATACCGTTATTCGCGCACAAAACGCGTAAACCATATTCTCGATTCAGTTTTGCGTAAGCGAATCAGCCAATCAGCGGCATTTTGAAACCAAGTGGATATCCATGTGTCTTCCCGACAAAAAAATGTTTCTCAGATTAGAGTTGTACCAAAATTTGATTCGAGCAAACTCTAGTCAATAATTTTCACATGATCTTTATGTTTTCTGTGCAAACAATCTAACGTCGTACATTTTCAGAAAATACTGCTTGGTAATAAATCGTATTAACCGATTTTGCAGACTCTCATCACAAATTCTCAATTTGTTTCAGACAATTAAGTGGTACCTCCCTGGGGTATTTATTACTTCACTTTTCTTTGATGTCTTCTACACGACATGTCACGACATATTTTGTCTTGAGTATTTATTAGAAAGAATTTTATTCGACATAAATCGGTGGATTTTATCAAAATAAATGATTCAAATCGAATTTAGCATTTTTGACCAAATTTGATAAGGCTAAAGATCTATTGAGAAGTATTGCTAGACATTTATAAATATTATGAAAGTCTTAAATTTGACAAAAACAGGTAAAAAGATGATTTATTTTGAATTGAGGAATAGTTTTCAAATTAATTTTTAATTATTATGGTGATCAAATTTGTGGTACAAAAAGAGAAGATTTATTTCTCATTGTTTAAAAACCTCCAATATAATAAAATGCATGTTAACAGCATTAAAATCATTTATTTAGTAATATCATCAGTAGAGATAAATTGTGAAAGTAAATCAGTAAATATTATCAAATTTCGATTTAAATTCGATAACTCGATTTACAAGTGCAATAAATAACGCCAGCCAAAAGAATAACCCAGAAATTTCGTTCAGAAAATGATTAATTATAAGAGATTTATTTTGTGTACGATTTGAAAAACGGGTCGATAGTAAAATGGATAAAACGTAAAATAGATAAATTTGAGATTTTGAACTTTAACCGGCAAGAACAAGGGTTCTATAGCATAAAATTCCCATTTTTTTGCCCGATCACCTTATTTAGATTTAATTCTCTCAAACAACCTAAAAATTATTTCTTGGCATAAAGGAATCAAAATATCAATTTGCAAAACATTTCAACTTTTTGTTCAGGTTATTCTAAGTTCAAAATCTCAAATTTATCCATTTTACGTTTTATCCATTTTACTATCGACCCTTCAAAAACTACGTCTTACTGTATCTAAGATTTTTTAGGCGCGAGAGTTCATGGCCTAAAAAACAAAAAAAAATGGAGAACTTGAGTGTAAAAAACCGAAGAAATATTTGTATCCAAAAAAACTTTAAAAAAACTCTAAATAACCGTTGAAATTAATTTATAATATTTACTCTGCAGGAACTTCATCAAAGATTTTTTTATAACTCCGAATAATTCTTATCTTATTAAGATACTCAACCAATTAATCTACTACAAACCCACTGGCCTGTCAACACAATATATTGATGAAAATTTCGAAATTTATTTAACTAAAATAGAATATAATTCGCAAATGCCTCAGTGAGTCATAGCTAGATTGATAAGCAATATTTTGAAGAAAACATTTACGTCGCAGTTTAAATTAATCTGATTCATATGTCGAGCGTTTGTATTAGATATACAGTAATTTTGTTTTACCAATGAATAAAATTCAAGAACTTTACCTTGGTAGCCAATTACAATCCAATCAGAGGGCACCGATGTTTTACGCAAAAAAATCTTCATCTATTCGGAATAGATTATTCCTATCATGTTGAAGGGGCCAATCTCTGATAGCCAATCAGAGACGCGTAATTCTCCCACGCTAGAAACCGGGCCTTCTAAGTGGCAGGTAGAAGAAAGATAATTATTTACTGGTCAATGAAAATTTCATCGCATGTCAAAAAATGACGTACAGTAGTTTCCGTTACTTTGAAATATACGAAACATAATAATAAGCACGACCTTTTATCACACAATAATCAAAGAGCTGCTGATAATAAACTTTATTCGGATACTTCATTAACGATTTTACCATTAGTTTATCAGGTGCCAACAGATAATCTCTAAAAATAGAAAATTAAACTTTAAAGTTCATAGTTTAACCGTTCAAATAGATAATCAACTCTAACCTACGATTACTCATTATGTTTTAAGGAAGTTGTGAGTGTTAAATGTTGAAAAATTGAAAGCGATTCAAAATTAGGATTATTTGGTATTTGCTATATTTAAATAGTATTTTTACAACGTTTAGAATTTATTATTCATCTTCAGGTAATGAGTGAGAAACAGAAATAATTTTTTAGATCGAAAAGTTGACACAAAAAAGATAAAACAGTAATTTTGCAAAACGGGCTCTCAGAAAATTTTGCCGAATTAACAGCCCGTTTTCAAATGATTGCTAAAATTTTCTTTTCAACTTGACAACTACAAATCAAGTTTGTTTTCGTGTGAACTTGTTTGTTGAGGTCAGGTTTATGAAGTGTGATATATCGAAAATCCTGCATATGCGTCGAAATTTATCACTACGTCACAAGAATAGAAAGTGACCGATGAAATCACTGGATTCTCGAGGAGTGACCAATGAAATCACTGGATTTCTCTATTTGTGACGTAGTGATAAAATTCGACGCATAGGCAGGATTTCGTTGAAAAACATTTACAAGATTGGTTTCTAGAATTGTGAAGCGCTCGTGAATAAAAATTTCCAAATAATAATTTGGCAAAATTGTCTGAGAGCCCGTTTTGCCAAATTACTTTTGTTTCTTTTTTGTGTCAACTTTTCGATCTAAAAAATTATTTCTGTTTCTCTGAGAATTTATTATTCATCAGAAACTTTCTCATTACCTGAAGATGAATAATAAATTCGAAACGTTGTAAAAATACTATTTTAATATAGCAAATACCAAATATAATTTGCGCCTCAAAAACCCAAATACAAAAAATTAGAATTATTTCTGGTGTGGCAAGTTGATCGGAGTTGATTGTATAAAGTTATATTTAGTTTACGACAAAAATTCAAGATTTCTCACCCGACGAAAATAAATATACTTTTTTCTTCATTTTTTAGCACTCAAATGATGTAATCTGCCGAAAATGTAGCTGACGGTTATTTTGGCGTTTTTAGCGACATACCTTTGTTTGACGGCTTTAATAAAACTATTTCGAAAACCTATTTCATTTGACATATTTTCAAGCTATATTAATTCGAATCGATATTTAATTTGAGCTAAAACCAATTAATTTCCGTTCAATAACAGTCTAATTCCACTTTGTTTCGTTATTTCTCGCCAAAAAATAAATTAAAATATATTTGAAATGTTGGCATATAATTTTCATCATTTTAAAAATAAAAAATAAATTGTTGATAACCCGGCATTTACAAGCCAGCTTTTCTTAGAAAGTCCTACTCAAGCCTTCTTTTCCAAACCAAAATGCCCTTATAAGTAAATAGGGTGTCCATACCAGTTACTTTTCGGCTTTTTAAACGACTTATCCAATTGAATTCTTAAATAGCTTTAAACTGCCATACATATTTATAAGTAAAATCTAACAAAAAAACAATTGGATCGAAATTGGAAATTTTTGAAAATTCACTCAATTTTTTTCGATTTCTCTCTGAATATGTTTGGTCCATTAAGTTAACTCTCAGTCGCCCGTCAGGCGCTGAAGCGCCTGATAGCGTGTCCGAGGTTAGGCCAACCTTAATATTTTTTCTCTCAGCAATGATAAATAAAAAGAAGGAACGCCAGAAAAATTGCTGACGAAAAATAAATTTCATTAGAGCATTCGAAAATGTTGGCCACTTGGTGGCGAAATTCGAATTTTAAATGTTATTTGCGATCTAGCGCCAAATTTTATGACTGCTATCAATTTTTGATATTATGAAATTACAGATAAACAAATTTGCCATCTTTTTATGTTGAGATCGAAAAAAAACAGTGAAGCAGGCCGAGATTTTGATGGCTCGAAATTTTAAAATTAGAAAAGAGAAGTTTTTATTCGATATTCCGATGTAATTTTTAACAGAGAATTCAAAAATATATAAATCAATATATCAATATCAATATATGTTACTAATCATCATGACCTATTTATCTGACTTTGAAAATTTCAAAAATACAAAAAACCTACAAAATATTTTTTTTATATTGCTAAACATACACGATTTTATACAGTTTTACGAGTAGTTTTCGACAGAGAATTTGATTATATGTACATAAATTTATCTCACTAATTATCATGACCTATTTATTTATGAAAATTATAAAAAGTGCAAAAATCGTTAATTTTTGGTATTTTTTTTCTCTAGCGCCTAATCCTGTGACTGCTACAAGTTTTTTTATATGTTGAAAATATAGTCCAAACAAATCTCCATAGATTAAAGGGGGTAGCAGCGATGTGGCGTCAATTTAACTTACGAAAATAATTAGTTGGTTTATTTCTTTGTGCTTGTTATCGTTAGCTGAACCAGAATAAATGTGTATCCGCTCATTAAAATCATTTTTTATCTATTTTAGGAAAGATTTGAGTTCGAACTTTTATTTTTGAATTCGTAAAATTTTCAAAAAAATTCAAAATATTATTAAAATTTCACGCATTTTTCACCCAAAACTTTTCTTGTTTTTTTTTCTAAAATCTGTGAATAAAAACAAAAAAAATAGCCATTTTAACTTTTTTCATGCATGTTTACATATTTTCTGAATGTTGTTTTAAAAATCATAACATGTTCATTTGTCATTTTTTGTCGATTTTTTTTTGAAATATTATGAAAGTTTTTAGCAAATCAAGTCCAAAATTTTTTATTAATGCTTTTTCAAATTCTTCTTGCAAAATCATGCCCAATCAGTTTTGTTATTGTCTGGTATCTATTTGATTTCCGTATTACAACCGATGGAAGGGTCAATCGAATATCGTTTCTGAACTACTGATGAAATTTACAACACTTGGTTGTGACACCGGTTTGTGCCATTTGGCACGCAATTTATTTTTTCAAAAAATCTATATAAAATTGCGGGTGTAATAGGCTACTTTACTTTTAAAAATCAGGACATTTTTTCATATTTAAACTCAATTGAAGGTCAATTTGTTTTTCCTGAAAAGCTGTTTTTCTCTATTTTTCATGGAAAAAAAACTTTCATATTAAAGAAATTTTTTCATGTGGAGAATGATTCTCCCACTAATTAGTGCATTACACCCGAAAATGTCTGAAGTTTATAAATATCGCTTTAAAAAAAAATCCCACATCGGGTCAAGTTGGAAATGTAGTTGTAATGAAAAGTGGTTTTTGATATTTTTACAGATACTTAAGTATGTTGAGAAATTAAAAATATTAACGTTTGCAAGAATGAACACTTTTATTGAAGATAAAAATAAAATAAAAAATTTTCACATGTTTTTTTCTTTCAAAAATCACTCCGAAAAAATGTACTAATCTGCCACATCGCTGCTACCTCCTTAAGCTTAATAAAAAAAATCAAAATATTGAAACAGGTTCAGAAAATTACGTTTGAAAATAAAAAAAAAATGAAATTTTTTAATGATTTCATGTTTTTTTTGCTCTCTAGCGCCAGGAGTTTTATCAAATTATTATTTATTTAACATTGATTTTAAAGCTTGAACAACTTCACATTGTTCAAATATAAAAATTGATATCAAAAATTATAATTGGAGCCGCTAGAGAGCAAAACAGGTTTACGAGTAAGTTGATTTAGGAAACTGAATCGTTAAAAATTACATTTGGGTGTCTGACGTCCTCAAATTCTTATGCTGCAAGAATAACAAACTATACATCTTACGTGAAATTTTGCGTTGATAACGAATATGTGATTAATTTGAAAAAATTCGGAAGTTCAAGCTCGATTTTGATTGGTTGAAATTTAAACCAATCAGAATCGAGATTTGAAATGTCTTATTACACTCACGTTTTTCTGGTGATTTCAAATATATACATATCAATAAATGTTTTGTATCAAATTTTGTCTTTCTTTGCGTTTGAAAATTGTCAAAATCACAAAAATCGGGTATGTTTGATGTTGTTTGGTTGTGTCTCATTACATTTTCACTCCTTCAAACTTTTTATAAGTTCGAAAAATAGATATAAAAAACTGCACAGATCAAACGTCATTTAGAAAAATTATAGATATATAAAGTTGACGAATTTTTATTTCAAAGTAGGAAAAATTTAAATTTAAGATTTTGCTACATTTAGGGCAAACGCGCAAAAAAGGTTATCGATAAAAGGGCCCTATGAATCTGAAAATTTGAGACCAGAAGTAGTTTTTAGTGCTGAAAATTTTAGTCAATTTTTTCTGCTCCGACCACTGGGTGGCGCTGTTTCGGGTGGTCAAAAACCGGTTTTTTGGACTTTTCAAAATTAATTGCATCAGTAATTGCGCATCGGATTTTACCATCGTGAGTATTATTTTAGGATTCAACGTACAATTTTGCTCCAGATTGACATATATAATACTTTTTGCAAACAAAGAGAACAAGAACGTGGTGTATCACCGGAAATGGTGGTGCCCGAAAATCAAATTTCTTTAAATCCATCATCAAAGATTTGAAAAAGATGCGCAAGCATCGACTTTGTGTAAACGGTCTTAGCAACAATGGGTCAAATTTTGTCGATTGCTGATTGATTGACAAGTAAAATGCTCAAAAGTAACTTTTGACTCCAGAGACGTAACTGCCAGGTTAAATGAGACCAGAAAACAGATTTCTAAAATTTTAAAAATATCGCAAACGGTTATTAAGGGCACTAAAAATCACAAAAATTGTCAATAATTTCTTACCAAATACAGGTTCTTAGCAGTTCTGTTAGAGGCCTACATTCGAACAAAATCAAGACAGTCATTTGACAGGAAACTGACATTATTTGTTTTTCTAAAAAACATAAAAATGTTTGTCGATTTTATGTTATTAAAATATTTTAAATATACATGTATTTGTTGAAAACTGAGCCTAAAACGGCGGTTTTTCATTTTATTAGGTTGGAAAATAAGCCCTAAATTAGCCGACGGCCGATAGTAGGGGATTTTATGTTTTTAATTTAAATATGTTGAAAATGAGCTTCAAATCGGCCGAAAGCCGATAGAAGAGAGTTTTATGTTTTTAATTCAAATTTGTTAAAAATGAGTCTTAAATCGGCCGAAGGCCGATAGAAGAGAGTTTTTAATTTAAATTTGTGGAAAAATGAGCCCCAAATCGGCCAAAGGCCGATAGTAAGAGATTTTATAGCTGTGGTTTTGTCTATTTTGAAAATTCAGGTTTACATTTTTGAATTAAATTTTAGTGTTCGAAAAAATATTCGTTTTTCACAAATATTAAAGAAAAGTTCTTCACAAATATTTTCGAAATCTTCTCAAAAAATGAACATGTTCTCGAAAATTGAAAATTAAATGACGATAATTATTATTCTGAGAAGAGATTTTCATGTTTCTAATTTAAATTTGTGAAAAATGAGCCCAAATCGGCCGAAGGCCGATAGAAGGGAATTTATGTTTTAAATTTAAATTTCTAAAGAAATGAGCCCCGAATCGGCTTAACCCGTGTGAGCACAGAGCCTATATCGATCATGATGCCCGAGTAACTTAAATCTCTTATTCCCTATTCTTTAAAAAGGCAAATTAGAGATTTAAGTTACTCGGGCATCATGATGGATATAGGCTCGAGCATACTTAAAATCATCTAAAAACGGCATAAAAAGCACTGTAGAATTGTCTCGTCCAAATACATCATAAAAAATTTTGCAGCGATTTCAAAAAAATAGTTTAGTTTTTATTAGCAAAAGTTGTTCAAATATAACGGGGGTTGATTTTCTGAGGTTTTTTACTTCTTAAAAAAACAAATGCGACCTATTAAGTCAATCAAAATTTGAAAAAAACAGTTTTTAGCAAAGTGTTTTCTCCATGGTTGACACTCAAAACAAAGATTAATTGGTATACAGGAACAGATATTTTTTTCTGATGTGATATTTCAAAATTTTCAATTTTAAGTACATTTTAAGTATTTCACGAAAATATTTTAATTATTAAAAAATTAATTCAAGCAATTAAATATTGTCCGCAGAGTCACTTGATTAGTATATCGACCCAGAAATAATATCAGAAGTGTACTAATCTGCTTTTATAGGGGAAAATAACCATTTTTTATGAAAAATTGTGATTTTTTCATCAAAATTTTAGACCTATTTAGAAATAATTTTTGATTGATTATATATAGGCTTTGGTGCCTTGGCGTAATTTTTTAACTGTGCTCACAGGGGTTAAGCCGATTGAAGGCGAGTTTATGTTTTTAATATAAATTTGTTAAAAAATGAGCCTATGTTAACTAGTGCGAAATACAGTTTTTTGGTGATTCTGAAGCCAAATCAAAGAATTTTTCCAAAAACTTTTCATATTGGTCTGCTCACGTTCTGTCCGGTTAATTTGAATCATGAATCATTGTTGAACCTTGAAAACTCAGGGAGGAGATACACTTTGAAAAAATAATCCCGTCACTTTTGTAAGCAAGTTTCTGATTGGACGAGCCATCGGTCACTTTCGATTGTTTTTTAGGATGCAAGATTTTTGTTTAAATATATCAAAGAGAGGTAAAAGTTGGTCCAACGATTTGTACTTTTGCGACAATTGGCTATTGAAAAACCCTTAAAATGCGACGACCACCCCCTTAAGGGAGTGGGTGTCGCAAATCTGAGCTTTTTCCAAGGTCATTTCTCGCCAAACTAGCAAAGCTGATATTCCAAAAACATTTGTTTCTTACAGAACCAACCTTCGCGGTCATTTCACAACATACAGAAATCTGATACAATCGCACCTACGCAGACACACAAACATTTAATGAGCGTCCCCAAGAAACACTAATAAACTATTTTCTTTGTCAATTTACATTATTTTTGAGCTTTTTTTGTCAGGCTACAAAACAACAATACAAACATCTTCTCACGAGATGTTTTTCAATTTTTTTTTTGACGGCCAAAACAGCCAAAAAGCGAAAACTAAAATTATTGGTTTATTTATGATTTAAATTAAAAGTGCGCTAATTTGTTTTCTTTTGACGCTACCGAGTTAAAAATTGCACCAAAATCCTTAAAGTGTTTAAATTTCAAGAAAAAATTATTTTGAAGCATTTTGTCAATTTTCAATCTTTTTGGTTTCTAAAATTTTGTCAAAATTCAAAATAAAAATGAAAAGTTGACAGGCCCCAAGAGACGCCGAATAAAAATTTCAAAAAAACATTCTAATGCATTGTCAAACAAGTCTTTTGCTTTCAAATGCAGTATGCGCCGAAACTGTATCTCCTAAACTGGTGGAGGAGATACCTTTTGACTGAGCCTCCCAAACTGACTATTTCAGAAATTTTACTTTTTTTTCGCGCTTTTTTCCGCCAAAAGCAAAATTTCGAGAAAAGAGCGCTAATGCATTATGTGTGAGGCTTCTCTGAAGCCAACACAAAATAATAATGTAAAATGGTGAAAATTGATGGAGAAGATACGTTCTGAGTGTTTTTTTAGAAAGCTTTTTAAAAGCGTAGATGTCGGCGTAGGTGGGATTGTATCAGATCACTGTTAAATTCAAAATGATCGTCAGATAAGATCTTAAAATTTAATTTTGAATAAAAATTTAAAAAAAAAATTTCCGACTAAATTTAATTTTGACATGTGACTACGACCTCACTGGAGGACAACGTAGAGGTTTAATCAAAATTATTTGAGTTAAGTTTCATGGACGATTGAACCCATGATTTTAAGGCTAAAATAACCGTTTTTTCTAGATTTCAAGCGCTATGAATTTTTTTCGAAAATTCTTCGAGTTAACTCTCACAATGGCAAACTACTTCTGGACTCACAATGTTTTCATGGTCACGCGTGACCATGGTGTTTAAATCAAGCGTATAACCTTAGATTCATTATCAACATATATTTTTCACTTGTTAATATGGTGATTCAAATAATTTGCTACAATTGTATAAAAACAAAATGTGAAAAAAAAATTAAAAGCATCAAATGATGATAAGAAATTATAAAAATATCTTTTCAGCACGATTCACACAATTAAGGGGGTNTCATATTAACTCAAAAAATTACCAAAAATTTTCGGAAAAGTGTCGAAAATAAAAAATCTTTTCTGCTCTAGCGCTCGAACGGTTGAATATTTGGTCATGGTTTATAATACCGTTTCCAAAAACATCCAACTTACAAATCGTTTGGTCTTAAAAAAACACTGATTGGACGAAATGTATGTCA
>SCLH01000244.1:583975-594811 GCA_004367855.1 Oikopleura vanhoeffeni | reverse complement strand
AATCTCTTATTTCGGTTTATGATGGACTTGTTTTTTTTAAGAAAACACATCATTTCACTGATGAAAATTTAAAAAAAATCAATTATAAATATTCACTCCTTTATTATCAGCCTTCGGCCGAATGTGAACTCATCTTCTCTAATTGTTTACAAAATTGCTCATTAATTTTTATGTTCTTACTTTACCTCAAATGACTTTATGTGAAACCCGCGTTAAAATGACGCGAATTACCAAAAATTCAAATTTTCCTTTTTTGACAACTTATACGCCCCATCAAGCTTTTCAGCAATGTTAAATCACCCTTTTTACAGTATCTACAAATTTTAAAACAGTGTGATAAACCGAGCTAGACCGACCCGATCAGCAAATTTCAAATTGGGCTTCCGATCCGATTACATATTTTTCCAGCTCGAGTCCGATCCGATCAGCAAAAATTTTGAGGCCGCTCTAATTGAAATGCTGAAAAAACCTCCCATAAGAATTCTAACAACCAAATATCAACTCTCTTGGTTGATCAATAAAACTTGTTGATGATAAAACTTTTTTAATCAATATATAATTATTAATACCACCTTCAAAAAAGCATTGAAACGGCCTTGATTAGATCCAGCTTTGTCCAAACTTTCGACTCCAAAGCTGGAAATAAATTTTGTCGTCCAACTATTTTTTTTTAAAGAAGTTCATAAATAGTTTTGAGCCGAAATTTTAAAACTTTAATAAATTTCGGGTTTCGAAATAATTTTTTCCACGAGAAAACATAACCTTAAAATTGCCCATTCATTCATCAGTTAACCGACTCTGTGCCTTCAAGAGTTAAATTTGTTTAAAATATCGCCTGAATTTGCCAATAATTGCCGAAAAAAACCTTACGCAACTTCACAATTGTTCGAAAATTTTTCAAAATCAAGATTAAAACTCACTGATTCATTTTAACTCCTTTCGCTTTTTTTGCTGTTTTTTTCAGTTTGTTGGTTCGCTGGTTAGCATTCATTGAAGGGCTCACACTTTCGTCCCGTTGTTTTTACATAGACCCAATTTCCCATAGGAATGACTTTTGGCTCCATTCTCATACATACAGAAATTTCAACTGATGAATTTTAGCGAACATTAAAAATTCAACAAAAATCGCTCTGAATCTTAGAACTTTTGTGATTTTTTCCGAGAAATATAATTTTCTTAAAATACCTCTCCTGATAGGACGAAGTCGAATCGAGGGTAAAAAACGCTAAAAAAAATTAAAATACACATTGCGCACAAATTGTGATACAAGCGATTTTGCTCATTTCACAGAAAGGTTTCCAGACTGAGACTTTCATGTTACCATATATTAACTAAGACGAATGCGCAATTATATGAAATGCTCAGCGGACAAACAGCCACGATATTTTTTTCATCTCGCGTTTATATATGATATAAAACTTATATCGATTACGGGCCCCCATCTGATCGTTTTTTTAGCCACTTTTTCAGCCAAATTTTATATGATTCGCTTTGAAAACGACTTATCCGATTATGTTTTTCGATTGCTCAACTGAGCACCAAATATCTTAGTAAATAATAAAATTAATAACAAATAGGACAGAATCGGACAATTTTTTGATTATCATGGAGATTTACTGACATTTTGAATATCAGTTTTTGTTAAAAAAAAAATGGAAACAATGCCTGATTCAACCATATTTTTTTTTCAAGTATTTGTGCTCAGTTTTATCTCAGGTATCTAAAGACTCAATCGGATGATCGTTTTCAAAGCCCCGAATCATGATTAATTATAAAAAACTTATCTCCTTCGCAATTTTAGACATGTTTTTTTCGGAAACGTGACCTTTTGAAAAATTTATAATTTTTTGGTTTGGGTCGAAATTTCTACAAAAACGCTCCTACGAAGCTTTTGTTTGTTTAGAGCTAGTTCTGCAAAAATTTAGTCAATTTTGAAAATTTTATCTTTGACGAAGATATATTTGCCGATGAAAAAAGTCCAAATCGCGTTTTCTTCGCAAGTGAAGGCTAGTTCTACAAGTGGCTAATATGAATTTATATCCTTGAAGCCCTGTTTGTTGGATATGTTTATCGAAATATGTCAAATTAAGGACCGGGATATCTTAAAAAGCACGAACTCAAGGATTTATTTGTGGTTTTTCATATTTATTTGATAACCTTGAATTTTTACAGGTCATGTTCGGTTGACCCACGTGGTCGTAAAGTTCCATACAAACGCCCTGAACAGCCTTAATTTTCGAAAGACTTATATAAAAAAAATTGGGAAAAAAAAAATAACAAAAATCCTTACGAGATTAAATGACCGAGAAAATTTTTCTACAAGATTGAGACAGCAAAAATAACCCGGGCACCCATTTTTTAACTTTTGAAATTGCTTATTGAATAGGTGACTGGTCGTGATCTGTTTCAGATTATTGCCTGCCACATTTTTGGATAAAAAATTTGGAATTCAAATAGTTTCTAAAAATTAGATCTCAATTTATTTATCTAGGAGAACCTTAAAATAAGAGTCTCCGGGGGTTATTAATGAGTACAAGTTGTCAGGTTCAACCAGAAAATAATGGTTTCAAAATAAAAAAAAATTTGGTTTTAATTATAAAAAAGCGGTTTCTATTTAAAAGTACACCGCATCAGGGCCTCGTCGCACAGATTTTTTGAAAATTACAGTCTTGCGTGCGTGCGTGCGTGCGTGCTCTCTCTCATGGAGCAGATTGGCGTGGCGCAAAAAAAAATTTATTTTATCTATTTAAATAAAGCTAGAGCAAACTCTGCCAGGATCCTTGTTTATGATGAAATACTTCTGAAAAAAGCCATTTCTCATAATAATAATTAATAAGTTTTATTTAGAAAAAAAAATATTATTTCAGAATTAGAGTATTAAATACAGTAGGTAAAATACATAATTTCTTGTTTTTAATGGATGGTCACATCAACGGAGTTGATATGTACAGTTTATATATTTAATTTCAGATTGATAAGAAACAACAAAAGTATAAAATATTGATAAATTAATTCTAACTTTTTGGATAAGGATCAGTTTGCTACAAATTATTTACCACTTTTAAGGGAGCTTAGTTATTCTGCCCATTTATTAATACTAATAATTTATGACTAAAGGGGATCTCAAAGGAGAAAATACCAAAAGTTAGCTGTGAGATTTTTATCAAAAATAAGTGCCCAGAATTTTCACATTATGGTGAAAACTTATAAATTTTCATATATATACTTCGTATGTATAGTTACACAGCGGTCATAGCTGTGAAGAAAATATAGGACAATCAAATCAAACGATTCCCAAAATAAGTTGACCAATCGTTGGATTTGATAGCCACTATCCATACGAAGTTTAATTTCGACACTAGACGAAGGATTATCCTTACTCCGGCTTCTACTGTGACGCCACAAGAAGAGTCAGTGACCTATGAAATCACAGGATTTCTTTAAAAATTAACGGTGGGACAAATCGTTGTGATCTGATTGGACGCTGTCTTTTCTTGTGACCGTCACAGTTGAGAACCAGGATAGAGATAAATCTTCGATACACCGAATTACTCTCCGCCTGTTTGAGTGGCTATACTTCAAATTGGGGCTTTAAACAAAATATGAAATTATTATTGGAGGGAATATAAAAGTGAAAACTGATCCTTAGTCTTAATATAAGTAATATCTTATTCCATAAGCTCCGTGGCAAATGCAGTTATTTGTGTTTCGTTCTTGTTTTGTTTGTTTTTATAAAGTTTTAAGTGGTTTGTATATTACTATATATATCCCTTTAACACATAATGTTGATCTAAGGAGTGTTAAGAAGGACCAACTTCCTGGGAGGGCCTCTCATGAGCCACTCCTAACCACTCCTCAACCGCATAATTCCTTAGATTCACATTTAAGTTTTTAAAAGGGACTATAGATGGAAGCCATGGTATAAAAAATTAAGAAAATATTTCAAGGATCAACAGATATCTTATAGAAAATTCTGATCTTAATTAAAGTAGAACTTAAAAAGATGCCAATTTTTTTCTGCATTTTGTCTCAAAAACTGCAATTTTCTTATTAATTATCTTGGAACTTTTTATTAGAACACCTCGCCCAGTTTTGTCGCTGTCATTAGAAGAACGCGAACAATATATTCGCAAAACATTTGTGCATCGAAGGCAAAGTAAAAAAACTCTCAGACCAAAATTGTTTGCCATTCTTCATCGGATTTCCAGTTATACCGGAAATTGACCTGTTAAAATTTAGAAGTGATTATTGGAAAACCGAACATCCAATATACAAACGTCAATTTTTCGCATATCCCAACTTTTTGTAATTAAAAATTTATATGGCAATTTGTTTTGAAAACACAAATGAAAAAAATGGTTTAATTTGACCCCTTAAAAAAGTTTTATAAGATGGCCAACTCTGGTTGAGTGTTCAAAAAAAGTCACCTAAAGAAATAGTGGCCTGTTCAAAATGAAAAACATTCCTGGCGTAAGCCAAAGTAAGATATCGGTACGTTAATTTCTGGTTGATCTTGGGTAAGGAATTTTTGAAAATAGAAAAATCCATTTTCTTCATTGTATAAGTAATAGCATGAGACAGCGTGACACCTCCACCATGCGGCCACAAATAGTGCAACTAAATTTTTCCGTTTGATAAAGCATCAGAAAATATATCGCCCAGAAATATTCCAATTCGAGGGTGTTCAAAGGATGTAAGAAATTTAGCTGTGTTTGATTTTCAAAGCTCAAGTATGTTTCCTGTTCTATACCTAGGCGCTAATAATATATAATATATTTTGTTTAAAATATCACAAAATTGTTCCAAAATTCAGAATAATATTCTGAAAAATATATAATAAATGAAAAACCCTTCTACAAAATAATTTAAAATTATTCTATTTAGAACAAGATAATAGGTTAATAATAAATTAAGTAAAACTTAGAATATATGTTGTATATCAAAAGTTTTTTTTAAATTTTAGCTGCCTATAATAAGTTCGAGTGAAACGTAGTTTAAGCAGGATTGTGGCGTGCAGTATTATTTTTGACCATTGCGTCTCAGATTCTCTATTATTTTCTTTTGTATCAGACCATCCAGCATCACGAGAAATTGATGCCAAGCAAAAAAAGTTTTTTACTATCGAATAACTAGTTCTAGAACATCGATTTGCTAGCAAAAATAATAAGTTATTACAATTCCACAACATAGGATAGTCTCAAATTATACAAAAACATAATAATCACAGCTGAAAAAATCACACTAAATGAAAAGTATTTCAATATTTATAATTGTTACAATTTTTTCCCTTTTTCAATATTCAATCTTTAGCCTATATCAATGAAATAAATGGCGCGCATTTAATCTGCATAAATAGTGATGCGAGAATCTGACAGAAATTATTAGAAATTTTTCAATGCAAAAGCTCAGAGATTTACGAAAGATTATTTCAAAAGAGAAAAAAATCGCATGTAGCGTTGTGAGAAATAGTGCGTTTCTAAAAAAAAAATTTACATTTTGCCTATATTTAACTATAGCACAGCAAGGTTTCAAAAATATTTTTTCGGCGAATTAAGATGAATTAAATCATTATTTATAAATCATTATTAGATTTGCATTGTAGAAAAAAAATTTCTGACCAATAATATTCGCACATTATGGGATTTTTGGATTACGCATGGATCATCAATAGATCAATGAGTAAAATCAGCAATTAGGTTCTATTGTATTCAACGGCTCATGTTAAAATATTTCTAAGAAATAATCACTTTTATTACATTTCAAGGCGTTTACGAACTACAATAGGCAATGAAAACATACAGCGTGAGTCTTTTCGATTACTCCTCTTTCTTTACCCAGACGCTAGACAGCCAAAATTTTAAGCAACAGTATAGGCAATTTTGGCAGTCTACCCGTCGTGTAAACAAGAGGGAAATCGAAAAAACTCACGCTGTAGTATGGTCCACTTAATTCTCACAAAAATATATTGAGTTTTAAAAGGGGCTTATTTCTCCTCAAGCACATTGCTGGAAGCACCCAACATCTAAATTAATTATTCTAATTTAAGGGGTTGTTATAGGCAGTCCATCTTTCGTATTCTGTCAATCTTAACTTCACGATTTTTGTCTCAACGTGCCTGTTTAGTCATATGTGCTTTAAGGGAGGGTGTTCGAGGCGACCTTTTCGAGGCATTTCCGATGTACTAGCTAATAAATTTGAAAAAATAAAAAATCTTAGGAGTTAAGTGACCACAGAAATTTAATGGCCGTTAACCAAAAATTCTCTCTATCTGGCTCTAGAATTTTCTTGGAATTTTTGTTTTGACCTCATTTGAACTGTCTACCTATCAAATCACGGTGGGAAAATATTTTTTCTTGATTAAAAAAAACCTACAACGACACCAAAATTATAACTGGAAGTTTCTATCTATGATTAAAAAAAATTAAAAAATTTTTTTTGAAATATCAATTGGTATGCACAACGCATGTCACCGTCGATTGAAAACAAGAACGGGATTTTACTTCACAAAAAAGTGCAGTTGACTTATCGAAGTATTTTCTAGGTGTGCATAATCGTAAAAAAAAAAATTTGAAATTGTTTGAAATTAAGTTTTATAATTTCCAAAAGGTTTTCAAATTTTGATCATTAAATGAAAATTTACTAAAAAATTCTTCTCAATCATTCTAATATTAGGCTTTAAATTACCGTCGCGAGAAATTTTAAGGGGGAAATTATGATAAAAGACGATTTAAAAGGAAAATTGACTGGTGGAAGCTACACAGAAACAAATCGCCGCCACTTTTCAGCGCGGTTTGTAGGCCAAACAAAGACGAAAATCGTTAATTTCGAGGCTCGAGCGCATTTTCCAGTGACGCGGCTGCTCAAGGTTGAGCTTGCAAAGTGGTCGAAACAACGTGCGACCAAACAATGAATGCTGTAAAAAAAATTAAAGAAAAATGATTATTTTTGCGATTTAGCGCCACCTAGGAAAAAAATCTAAAATTCCGGCCCGAGCGGGTATGCCACGGAATAAATGGTCCGTGAAAAAATCGTAAATTTGGGTCATTGAACGAAGGCTGGGAAAAAATTTTAAGATGAATTTTCGCACTTTTCTAGAGGTTGGACAGCCTTATTTCAAACATGAAAATTTTTTTTTTAATTTCTCAAGGATTCATCAAACCTTGTCTTTCATACAAAGTTTAATAAAGTTACTACTGTTCTCCGTTTATTCTTGATGCGCAGTTTAAAAAGCGTCCAGATTGCCTCGACCACCCCCTTAAGTGTATACGATTCCTGACTGTGAAACGTCCATATAACTCTATATAAGTACTTTACACCTGGGAGAGAAGGGCAGGCGTACAGCTTATCAGGTAAGTAGCACTTAGGTAGGCCCGACAAAACTTTTTTCTGCCTACGGTTACCGCTATACCGCGGTAGCGTGGATTAATGATCAACTGTGCAAAAAATTCCTAGTTATGTAAAAAAAACTACCAAAAATTTTAACCAAGGACAAGTGTTTAACAACGCGCATAATCCCTTTTCGAAAATTGCCCATAATTTGCTTGTCCGAATTTTGCGAAAAAAAATTCAAGAAAAATTCAAGTCAAATACTAGTAATAGGTAAAACTTTGAAAAAAATGCTGATTTTTGACCAACGCAGACATAAATATTTTAAAATTTCATGAAGCCTATTCTATTTTTTCTAAGATTGACAATAGACGGCAACATTTTCCAGCTTCAATTTGTATAAACTGATTTGTAACCAATTTTTCCAAAGCAGATAAAACTGTTATGCCTTGTTTTTCAAATCATAATGACATCACCAGAAAGCTTTGGATTCTTGGCACGACCAGTTAAAACCAGCTCATTTCTAAATTGACCCAGTTTTTGTTCATATTTTTTAATTTCGACAAACAAAAGGTTTCTTCCGTTGTTTTGCCTGATTTTGTGTTTGCTGAATAAAGTGACGACTAGTAATCTCAACTCAGCAGGCAATCATGTACCAAATAGCAAAAGCCCAGCATAAATAGCTATCTTTCTGATCGTGAACTTGAGTTGAAACCAGCTTACTTCCATATGAGATTAAAAACGAAATCGTTGCAAAAAAAGTGAGAACCGAAAGTTTTATTTTGAATCCAAACTGACGTCCAAAGTATTCATTCATCGAAAATTGTATATGCCTATTAAGAAATTTCGGTTACCGAACTTTGGACCAAAAAATTTATTTTTGATTCTTTTTTCTACTTCTTCAATGTTAAGTCTATCGTTATGTGTCGTAACAAATCAATTTTCACCGAGATAATGACCTCACAATTATTGACAAATCGAGTTCTGATTGGGTCAAATCTTTACATTTAGCGTTACAACAATTATTATCCAGACTCGACAGCTATAAAATGAAAAATAAAATTCGGTTATCCAAAAGCATATAAACATCCGTCCCTTCGATAACTGGAACATGATAAGCCTGTTCTTGTCCGTGAAAATATGGGTGTGCCACCAGTCTTGCATTAATCATTCCCAGATCACCAAGAAAAACTTTAGGAATCAGATTCGAACCAGAATTATTGAATGTTTCACGTTCTTGAGAATTACCGTTGTCAAGCTTTGAGGGTAGATCAAGGGCATGGCTGATTTGAAAACAAGAAAAATTACTCATTTTATCGAAAATCGAAAGGTGATTATCGAGATTATTCTGCCAAGTTAGATCGACCAGAAGAGGCATCGAGAATGTTTCAGTTCAATTGTTTCCAAAATCGCGAAATTGAATCCAGATCTTCACATTTCAAGAGATTCGGATGATTTAGTTTATTTGAAATTGTGGATTCATGCAGGTGGAGCCACGAATTTCTTTTAATTAATCAGGCATTAGTTTATATCGACTTCTCGACTTCCTATAACTTTTTGATCAACTCTCTTGTTATAATCCACACACATTTCACAGGCCCATTTTCTTNACGGACGAAGAAATGTCAGCCCCTCAAATGATGCTAACTCGACCAACCAAACTGAAAAAAACAGCAAAAAAAGCGAAAGGAGTTAAAATGAATCAGTGAGTTTTAATCTTGATTTGAAAATTTTTCGAGACAAATTGTGAAGTTGCGTAGTTTTTTTCGGCAATATTGGCAAATTCAGCGATATTTTAAACAAATTTAACTCTTGAAGGCACAGAGTCGGTTAATGATTGAATGAATGGCAATTTTAAGGTTATGTTTTCTCGTGGAAAAATTATTTCGAAACCCGAAATTTATTAAAAGTTTTAAAATTTCGGCTCAAAAACATATTTATGAACTTCTTTAAAAAAAAATAGTTGGACGACAAAATTTATTTCCAGCTTTGGAGTCGAAAGTTTGGACTAAGCTGATCTAATCAAGGGCCGTTCAATGCTTTTTTGAAGGTGGTATTAATTGATCAAAAATCTTAATTGATAAAAAAAGTTTTATTCATCAAAAGTTTTATTGATCAAAAAAATTATTGATTATTTGTTTAATTTCTTATAGGGAGGTTTTTCAGCATTTAAATTATACGATATAATTTATATCATAAAAATGAAATAATGAAAAAAGTCCTTGAAATTTTTTTTTTCAGAGACCAAGAAAAAATTTCAGAATTTTAAATAATCTTTTCATAAATTAATTTTTTGCTCAATAATTTTTTTTGATGGATAAAACTTTTTTTGATCAATTAATATCACCTCCATTTCTTGTGCATTTTTTTTCGCATAATTTATCCCCTATTCACACTTTTGTGAATAAAGATATCATCAAGAGTGAATAAATGAGTTATTTCTACGATGTTTTATTTGAAAAAAATGCGACCATCAGCCTATTTTCAAATTTAACAGAAAAATCTACTTTTCGAAATTATATTTGATTGTGTAACACAATTTGTGTTCGATGAAGTACGTAATTCACCATTTTTTTTACTTTTTTTGAAACTATTGTCCAACTCTCAGAGAGTTACTCTCTATAAAATTGGAAAACTTTACAAATTATGACGTTATTTCGGACATCCACACATTTTTCCCCATTTGCCAAAAAAGGTATTTCTGGTATTTCTACTAGTAGTTATAGTAAATATTTTATTTAGACAAACAGCAATTAATGAATTCGATGAAGAAATTATGCCAAGTACTAAAAAATGGGATCCAAATATTCTTCCACGAGTCTCAAATTTGAGCAATGCAAGTAACTGTAAAGATAAAACTGAAAAATGAATACTGCATTAATCATTATTATTTATTATTAATAAAAATTATTATTACTTTAATAATCCGTGGTTTTGAATCATTCGGTGAATCAAGGCGCACATTTAAGAATTTTTAAATCTTGATTTTAACGAACTTTTTTTTTAACCAATCAGAAAGCTGGATTTTCCCAGATTTTTTTGGTCATTTGACCTCAAAATTTTTTTCGCTGACTCCAAATTGACCGAATGTACTTTTTCGATTTTTGAGTTTCGGACTAAACATCAAAAAGGTGAGTGACCTGGGACAGCCTANACAAGGACAGGACAGGTATTGCCGACCCCTGGGTGTAGGTCCTAGGTAAACTATGAAAATAATTTACCACAATGAACACCATGATAACATTCTTGTCCTCCAGCAAAATAAGCGTCACCTAGATGTGCGCAATCCTTCAAATCACCGGTAGAACATTCTCGACTCTCTGTTTGTATTCCAGTTCCACACGTTCCAGAACAATTTAGATTCCATTGAAAATAATGAGGATCTTAAATTTTAATGCATAAAGATCTTACGGTGTATACATTCTTATCGTCAAAATTTTTGGTTATTTTTTTTTATCAATTGAAAAATGCGTCGGCGGGAAATCTTTTCAAATTTGATAACAACGTGCG
>SCLH01000244.1:554500-574574 GCA_004367855.1 Oikopleura vanhoeffeni | reverse complement strand
TTGATGAAAATTTCCATAAATGATCATAGGCTGTCCTAGGCTTCCTGAAATTCGAAATTTGAGAATATTTAAAAAATAAACAAAATTCCTCACGAAATCGTATTAAGGGTGAAATGACCCCAAGGAATTCAAAAATTAAGTTGAAAATTTTCAAAAATTATCGTAGGCTGTCCTATGCTTCCTCACAGAGCTGGAATTCGAAATTTGTTAATAATTTAAAAATTAACAAAATTACTCACAAACTTGTATTTCAGCTTAATCGACCCTAAGAAATTCAGAAATGTGAATAAAAATATTCAAAAATGATAAAAGGCTGTCGTACACTTTCTCAGAGCGCAGAAATTTAAAATATATAGATAGTATATAGATAAAACACACAGTTACTCAAAAAATCCGCCTACTTGAAGATTGCTATCCTAAGGAATTCAGAATCTTGTAAAAAATTGTTCGAAAATGATCATAGGTTGTTTACGCGTTCCTCCAGAGACCTGAAACTCGACATTTGGACAATAATTTAGAACTGAACAAAACTTACGTCGGATTATTTAAAGTTAATTTTTTTGAAAAATTAGATCCATCCGGCGGAGGCCGTAAACGGTGATGTATATTTTGACGTTAATTTTACTTGAACATGAGGCCAAAATCGGCCGATGGCCGATAAAGGGTATTCATATTTTTGAATATACATCTTTGTTGAAAAATGAGCCCAAATCGGCCAAACTTTCTGACATGTTTGGAATTCAGCTCTCTGAGAAAGTGTACGACAGCGCTATTACCCATTTGTGATATTTTTATCGAATGTTTTTTGGGTCGACTTCACCTTAATACAGTTTGTGAGGCTTATTTTGTTTATCTTTAAGTTATTTTCAAATTTCGAACTTCAGCTCTTTGAGGAAGCATAGGACAGTCTTTGATCATTTTTAAAAAGTTTTGACTTTATTTTTGAATTTGCGGTCAATTAACCCTAGATAAGATTTTTAAGGAATTTTGTCTATTTTAAAAATATTCTCAAATTTCGAATTTTGGCAAGCCTAGGACAGCCTACAACCATGTTTGAATATTTTCATTTAAATTTCTGAATTTTTTGGGGTCGATTTACCTTAAATACAAGTTTGTGAGTAATTTTGTTAATTTTTAAATTATTTTCAAATTTCGAATTCAAGCTCTCTGAGGAAGCATAGGACAGCCTTTGATAACTTTTGGAAATTTTCACTTATATTTCTGAATTCCTTGGGGTAATTTTACCCTAAATACAATTTCGTGAGGAATTTTGTTTATTTCTTATATATTCTCAAATTTCGAATTTCAGAAAACCTAGGACAGCCTATGATCATTATTGAAATTTTCAACAAGATTTTACCCCTGGCATAAAATATTGATGGTTAGCGCCCACGCAAAGTTTGGCCGAAATCCACGGTGGGAACGCTAGTTAGGGGTTTAAAATTATCGACATTTTATATCTATCATCAGAGGTGCTTAGTTAGGCCAAAAAAGGTACTCATGCAAAATTTCAGCTTTTTCTGGCTCCATCGGTCGGAACGCTAGTCTTAACATAAAATTTGCAGTCAATTTTCTACAAAATTGCGGTCAAACCATAATGTTTTTGAATTTACGGTCTTATCATAAAATTATAAAAATTTGCGGTCTATTTTCTTCAAAATTGCGGTCAAACCATTAAATTTTGAAAATAGCGGTCAAACCATCAAATTCCCAAAATTTGCGGTCTCATCATAAAATTTTCAAATTTGCAGTCAATTTTCTAAAAATTTCGGTCAAACCATAAAATTTCCAATGTTAGCGGTGAATTATAAAAATTTGCGGTCTCATAAAATTCTTAAATTTGCAGTCAATTTTCTAAAAATTGCGGTCAAACCATAAAATTTGCAATGTTAGCGGTCAATTTTCTAAAAATTGCGGTCAAACTTCATTTTTGAAAATTAAGGTATCGACTTTTCCAATATGGTTCAATNTATCAATTGAAAAATGGTCGATCTTTTCAATTTTGATCCAACGGTGCGACGGATGTTCCCTCACTGATGTTTGTATTATTGTTGTCTTTGAGTAGGATTCATAGTCGTCGGTTGCTCGATATTGGGGGACCGCTGAATTGCATCGGTGTTTGTATCACTCAAGCAATTACTAATCACGTATTCGGATCTCGAACCGCGCTTATAAGAATGAGTAATGGTTTTTACAGGTTGGAGTTTGGTTGGTAAAGGTATACTCTTGGTTGATACTTATTGCGGAAAATCCATTCGTCACCATCTTTGGGATTCACCGATAATCCCGTCAGAAAGGAAAGCAAAATTACACTGCTGGACATCTAATGACTGGAGGTCACTCAGGTTTTCGAAATCTATTAATTAAGATAAACATCTACTTGCAAGATCGGAAAATACACTTGATCCCTCGTTTTTGAAAGCGCTTCGTTGCATTTTAACAATTCGTTTTCATAATATGAAAATATTGGATTTAAGGTGTCCATGCTCAGTCCACTATCATCCAGGGGTTGGCAATTTTTTGAAAAAAAAGGGACTCGGAGGAACAATTATCGGACATTTATTGCCGATTGTTTTAACTAATAGGAACAAAGTTTTAAGGTAGGGATCGAAACTCGCAAAAACCATTTCTGTTTGAAAGCTGGTTCCATGTTGCGAACCTATTCAAACCAAGATCGGAATATTCGAGTAGCTTTTTCCGTCTTGGATGGGAGCCTTAAATTAAAAAATTAATTCTTCTTAAGTATATTTTTCGGACCGACATTAAGCCGCTTATGTTTATACAACTTATTCATCCTAAATTCGGGTCGTTTGCTCAGTCCGCGTATTAAACGTGCCGATTGGCAGTTGGTTGTCATGTTGGCGCTTGTTCTCAAAGTACTATCAGATTGGTATGAATTTAAATTGTTAGGGTTCACTATTATCTTTCGAGATTCGAAATAAATGGTTTTCTGGACTCTAAATGTTTTTTTGGAAATTTGAAGCTTTCACCGTAGATATTATACTTCTATCTGAAACTATTTTTCAAATATGGGGGCATTTTGACGCGTCAATAGTGTGACATAGTTGTTTACAGAATTATTATGAATAAAAAAGTTGTTTTCCTCCGGATGCAGTTGTTTCTGCTATCTTGTCATATTGATATGTCAACTAAAAATTTCTAATTTTGGCTTGCAACGAATTACAGTGAAAGTTCACTATTCCGCAACGTTTTATAACAAAACATTAAAAAAAATTTGCCAAAAAATAAGTTATTTAATAAAATCATTCTTGTAACATAAAAATTT
The DNA here is from genome assembly GCA_004367855.1 of Oikopleura vanhoeffeni. Classification (NCBI taxonomy): domain Eukaryota; kingdom Metazoa; phylum Chordata; class Appendicularia; order Copelata; family Oikopleuridae; genus Oikopleura; species Oikopleura vanhoeffeni. Next base: position 571,288 of record SCLH01000244.1, on the reverse strand, counting down.
TTTCAACGAAACAAATTTAAAAAATTAACAGGAAAAAACGTTTTCACAGACGTTTCTTATAAAAAAAATATGTTCACAAATAATCTCTCTTGCAAAATACTTGCAATCTTGCAATACAGTTCACAGACATACAATTTGTTACAAACAAATATTTTTCTATACTAAACGTTTATTAAAAAGCTGCTTCCCAGAAGTCGCAAGCATTTTTCAATATGTTTGACAAATAATAGCAGCCGGCGCACCCAATTTAACATGAGATGTTCAATCTTAAATGCATCCATAAATTGCATGATTTTACCAATTTTACTCGTCTCAGTGTACGCTGTACGAACTGTGGAACTGCTTGTCAAAAATGAAAAATATAATTACATGATTAAAGTTCCGCAAGAAACTTATTCTTACTTGCACCGAAACTAGTTTTTATCCGACAAAAGTTTCGCCATTGCCCGAGTGGGACACATATCTTTACAGGTAGGTGTCACAATATTTATTTACCGTCGAGGGATAGATGTAGGGCTATTTTACCTTGTGTCCAGTGCTACCACGGTGGAACGATGCAAAATTTTATGTCGGGAAAGCTTTGGTGGGGTCTTACCTATTTGTACATATTGATTAACATACTTCAACGGTATTTACAAGGAAAGTTTTTCATGCATGGGGTGTACAATTAATTGTTGTTACACCGAATTTTTTTATTCTCGTCATCTCATGTTTGTGCGTAAGATCTTTGCCTTTTCTTCTTTTAGTTACGCATTTGTAAATCTGGACTGTATGACTGTTCATTTAGACTTTGACTCAGAACAAGTTGAGAAATATACAATTTTTGATGATGTTCATTAGTTTTTTTGATGAATTCTAAAAAAAAATTAGGCTTTTTGACTTGTGTCACTCTGGAATGTCCCGTTTAATTATGCAATAAACCAACAGCAGTTACCTCTTTGCCGGAAAATACCGGTTTCAGACGGCGAGTCCAAGACTCATAAACGAAATTTAAAATTTTTATGTTCTGATTTTCGATAGAAAATTATTTTTTGGTTTTTCCCCATTATTCTGTAGTTTTGTCTTGTTTCATAAATCCCAAATTGGGTCATTTTCGGTGATCTGAATTCCAGATTTTGAAAAATTTTAATAAATCTCAAAAAAATGTCCAAACATTTTTTATTTGAATTTTTTATAACATTGGCTTTTGTTTGTTTTCTTATACGTCTTCTAGAATCTGTTTTTGCCTCCGGAAGGTCAGTTGGGTGAAATCTTTCAAAAAAAATTTGTTTAAATTTTGTTTGTTTGTTAATCTATGTTTTTTTGGTTTTATATATCAATTTATGTTTAGTGAAAAATATTGAATTTTACATTGGTTTGGCCCGTTTAACATGCGTCTAGTATACCGTTGTAGCCTTTAGGAAATAAATATGATTTCGAAGTCGTTAGTGACGAGTGCACTTGTTGATTTACGAGTGACTGTTAACACTTGCTGGTACATGATCAGAGTAAATCTTGTTAAGTGTGTCTTATGTGTGGTGGTTTTATGCGTCTTCGTAGGCCCCTACGCTTGGCCCATGCAACCATGAAGCGGCACATTGATTTTCAAATTCAAAGTCGCTTCAACAGGTCACAAACGTTTTATTATTTATATTTTTCTACCCCGGAGTTTTGCTATAACACATGATTAAACGTTCCTCATTTTTTTCGGTGTCTTTATTGTCTAGCTTTTACCTGCCAGCTTTTTCCGGAACACAGCGCACGTCTAATTTTGGTCTATGTATTCCATCACAATGGTTGAGGAGTTTCTGAAATATTTTATCACTGAGAGGAGCGTCGCTTAGAACAGATTTGGGACATTGTTTTAAGTAGTCTTTCGAGCAAACATCCTATAACTGATATAGGTCTGTCAATCGAAAAAGGTTACCTGTGTATTTAAAATACTATTGAATACACATTTGGTGGTAGTTTAATTGTGCATATATCGGGGCGTGTTGTTGGGTGCTGTCAAAATTTGAAATTACATGCAGCCTATAGGCTAGAAAGACAACAAAATGGATTTCTGCTGCATTCATCCGAAATTTCGAGATTTTTTCTCGAAATCTTCGGGTTTTTCAGATTTTTTCTAATTTTTTTTGGTATGGACTACATTCACCTCAACTTTAAAAAATGTCAAAATTCAGACGGAAGTGATTAACACTTTTTCAACTTCAGTTTTTTGCACTACTACTGCAGGGCGTAGACTTCATTTTGATGAACTTTCACTTCCGGTTGAACTAAAAATGTAAAAAAAAGATAGATTCGGAAGAGAGATTCACCGAAGCTGTTTTAGAGAAGATTTAGTTGAAATTTTTGGCGTTTATGATTCAGCGTAGTTTCGTTGCTTTCGATTACATTGATGAGGACTATGTCTAAGCTAATGGGATGTTTTGCTTGAAAAGCCTTTTACTTTAAAACTTCGAATTTTATGAAAATGTGGCATCATATTATTTAAGCGGCGTTAAATTTTGGATGTTCAGCCAGTTCGGATTCAGTTTAAACAAAACTCTCAGTATCACTGAATTTTCAAAGAGCGTTTAATGACTTAATCAACGGGTCGTCTAAGTTTTTCTTGAGAAATCGCGCTATCGTTCGAGAAGGAGAAAAATTCCGTTCTCACAGTTCTACACAAAATATTATAACTTTTAGGGGTTCGTGGGTGTAATGACACAGCGTTGAGGAAAATTTGTTGTTTTTATTTTTAATTGAAATGAAAGAAAAAAGTTCAGAACTACAATATTTTGATTGGTAAAGTCTGAAGACGCGCTGGCGTATGGGCGTGCACGTTAGCTGACCAAGACAACACCTCAGAAATGTTACCTCTGCTGGGAATTATATCAATAATTATTTTTTACCTTAGAAAAAGGGAAATATTTTTTTTCGCGGGCTACTATCAATGATTGTAAATGTTCACGTTTCACTACGTGTTGTTTTTGTGGTTAAATTTGAACAAATTGCGAGTTATTAATCGATTTTTTTGAATCCGGTTACCTAATTATTTTTGGTGCAAAAACAACACACAATTTTTTTTGTAATGGACTTAGCTATGTTAGCTTATGTGAAACTTCAAAGGTTTCAAATAAATTTTTTATATATATTATATTCTCTAGCATCGTCAATTTGAACGCAAAAATTGACGGTATTATCACCATTTTTGTGAACTAAGAACTTATACTTTTTACCGATTTTTCTAGAGCGGACACGTTTGATTCTCCTGTGCTCGAATTAAAAAATTACTTCTGCGTAACAATACAGGTTCAGTTTCCAGTTATTTTTTTCTTATTTACTCTGTATCTTCCCGTTATCGACCCTTCCAGTCCAGCTGGGAAGTGGGAAATTTTCCCATCTACTCCCAACCCTTAAGTGAGATACTCTTGAAATAAGTATTCTCTTTAACTGTTATTTTATCTCATATTCTCTATTTAGAGATAGCAGTACGTGAGTTTTGGTGTTTTTACATACATTTTTTAAGCATTATTAACTGTGAATTATCTACCATTTCATGCGGAAAAATGGTGCCGGCATGGGTTGTATCTTTATATTTTATCGGCCGTTATACTCTTGATCCGATGTCAAAAATGACAGAAATGATCAAACCCCGCGCACTTTTTTCTAGACTATCACCGCCCATTACTGTTCTAGGAAAAAAACCTAACAGAAGAGAAAAAATTAGAGCATTACTTTTGAAAACCGCCGGTCTTCTGATATTGGTCGTTTGCCGCTGGATCTTTCTGTAGTGTGCGGCCAGACCTATTTTTACTTGATTTATTCTGGTGTTACTCGGCCGGGCGGTGTCCAGATTCAATTATGGTGATTCGAATCATTTTGACATGTCGATTTTTTTTTTTGTTTGTTTCACCGAAGAAGTTCAGTTGAATTGGGCAAAATGTGTTCCAAAAATTGTTGAAATCGTTTAAAATGATTAAACTCCTTCGTTGTGGTTTATCTGGTGAGCTGTTTTTTTTTTTTCGTTGGATTCTTCTATTTTTGTAACTGTTTATAACTAAATCAATTTTTTGAGGTCCTCCCGTTTGACAGGAACAATTTGATGTCGAAAACTCTTTCCTTTGATGGAGCTACAATCCGGAAATCATCGGCCCAAACTTATTATAACTTTACAAAAAAAAAACTTACGTAAATACATTTGAAACCAATTCAGTATTTGATGTTTCGAAATTGCTTTGAGTCCATCCAGAACAGCAGTGTAAAAGTTCTAAAGTACAATTTAATCGATAATTATATAATTTTTTTTAACAAACAATAACAGTCGAGTCTGAAAATTTATTCTTGTTGATTTTTAAATTACACTCAACACAAAGGGGTTCAACGAATCGGAAGCAGAAACGGAAAACATTGACCGACATTGTTTCTGTTGTCTCTTATTTTTTGGTAGCTTGGACTTTCTTGTTTTGCTTATGGAATTAATTTTTTTGTCTGAAACGCTTGTTATTTGTTAGACTGCTTTTACGATTCTTTCAGATTTAACTAAATCTCCAATTGAAAAAAATCTCCAAACTGTGCAAAGCGTATTTTGAGCGTATTATGAGAACTTATAACGAGAAATTGATCGTTGTTTAATCTTTTTGTTAACTTTATGGTTTATAATTCCTTATTTTTGATTGTCAAAATAATTAAATCACAAATAATTTTTGTAATTATTTAAAGTCGTATTCGCCATTTTCGGCATCATTCAGGACTACCGTACAAGTTTAAAGAAATTAAAATATTTAAATACGTCCTACCTGAATGTACTAGTACTCAAGATATACTGATGTTTTTTCATTTAAAAATTAAAACATCCTTATATCTATTCAGAAAGTTTAATAATTGTATATATGTTAACGTTCCCTGGTTGCCTTATTTTGACAATTATTTACTTCTCTAGAATTAAATATAAGGAATGTTTTGAATTTTACAGTGAAAAAATCAACATCTTTGAATATTGCAGGTGGATTATTATAATTTTATATTCTGTTTCACTTTGTACTGTAGTCCTGATGATGCGCAAAAATGGCGACATATCGACTCAAGGGGGCTATATCTGTCCTGATTAAATAAGGCCTTAAAGGATTAACAATGCTTCCAAAATTTGATTACGAGGTGATAATGTAAGATGTACGTAAAAACCAAGTCATCAAACTATTTTTTCAATGTTCGCATTTTCTTTCGATTTTTTTCGTAAGTCATTTTTAAAAGATTGATGAAGTTAAAAATAACGCTCGTTGCTCAATTTGACCACTAAAACGTTCGAATATCGACTTGACGTAGTACGGCACGTAAGCCACTTCTGCTCAATGTTTCACTGCTTTCTTTTTGAGCCTATTTTCGAAAAAATCGAAGCACTTTTTTTTTGTGGAATTGCAAACAAAGCTCGCCTTTATCTCTCACAATGTTCTGGAGGATACCTTGATTAAAATTTGAGCTATTTTTTGCAAAAGATCTTCCGGAAGATAGATTTTGAAGTCTGAAATTGTTTTGGAAAAACTCGTCCGGTTATTGCGTTCTAGAATTGTCTCAGTCGCCCGGATCAATACAAAGCTCGCCTTAAAAAAATGCATACTACTGTTACGTGATCTGTGAAACTTTGAACTCACTTTGGATATCCCTTATTCACATATTTGTTAACTATCCCGGCCTACATACTTAAAAGAACACACGTTTCCTAATCGGCCGGGACTATTAACCAAAGTGTATTAGGGAGATACCTTCTGGAGGAGATAGATTTTGACAGTTTGGAAATGTCACCTTGTTAGATCTTTACCTATTGGTGTAATGCGTAAAATATTTGTGATGATATTTTTTCGCAAGATTACGGATAGATCTACAAAGAAGCAATTTTTTCCGTTTTTTTATAGCTTTTAGTTTTCAGGAATTATATCCCCGTGTATTATGTCAATCTGCCGATATTACCCCCTTAATAAAATTACAATTTTTTTGATTTTAATTATAATATAACTTAATTATGTTAACAATGTAACACATGATAATTTATTTAATATTTGCAAATGCGAACTTTTATGAATACGTACGTTTACACGCTACATGCAAGGGGAAATTTTTAGAGGTTCGTCTCTTTTTTTCATATTTATTGAAATAAATTTTTTTATAATTCAACATTTTTAGAGAATAGAGAAATCTTCGGTGACACAAGGTCAATGAACAAATCAACATCCTCGTCGAACGGGCTTGTCGTTGAAAAATTTAAGGAATTTTTTTGGAAGATAAAATTTCTAAGTCTGAATTCGACTTAGAGTTTTTTATGGTGTTAATGTATAACTTATTATGGATAGCTTCAAAACATTACATTTGATAACCTTGCAAAACCCTAAAAATTTCGTAAATGTGAGTTGCAGAGCGGAAAACTCACATCGATAAATTGGGTGAATAGTAATTTCGTCGACACGAATCGGAAATTTTGATCTTCAAACATGAAAGACCACTTCCCATAAAAAACATCTGACCATCTTTTTAGTATTGAATTTCTCCGTCAAAGCCTTTTCTGTTGCCCGAAACCTAAGTCCCTCTTAGACATGTTGCATATCTGTATAGCGGTGTTGCAATCCCCATCATGTTCTGAGTTCATTTGTCTTGAGTATAGATTGTGGCCAAGGGTGCTTGATATTGGGCCACCAAAGTTGACTCGGTGTGTATCCACGCAATCAATCACTAAAAGAAATCACTTGGCAACATTAGTGGAATTCAACACGCGCTTTAGAGATAGCAAGCAATTTAAGATTAACTGAGTTTGCGGAAAGCTTGATGTTATTATATCTTATGTCAAAGATTAAGTAATATTCCGGCATAACGTCAATTTTATTGAAATCGTATCATTGAAGCTAAACTTTGTCCGTGTATTACGAGCAACTAATCAAGATGTGTTTGATGATTAGACTTTTCGACGAGTTACTTTCTAATGGATCCACAATGGTGAAGTGATGTGAAGCGCTCTTTTGAGCCACTTATGCCGCCAGGGAAGTCACGAGCATACACTAACGTCAAAATAGCAAGTTCTAGCATTGCGATGGTTGCGTTCGAATGCTGCGATTTACATATATTTGGTATATCTGTATCTTACGATTTTTGCTGTATTTCGGATGTTCGAATTCATTCCAATACAAATTATGATCATTTTCAAATTAACTTTTAATACTCAAGGTTGCCTTCTTCGTCTCATCATAGAGAATGGTTCTATTCATTTCTGATTCAGCAGGACAGTCGACGATACTTCCGCTAATTCTAAAAAATAGTAAAATTAAACATTTCTTTTCTCTTCACGTATCATTTCAGAACACTTGGAATATGCGACGTGTCACAGCTTAATAGTAATAATATTGAATGATAAAGAATTAAAAATTACCTCTTCTCTTTTTCTAAGGGCGGTAACCGACGCGATTTTACTTTTTACTTTACCCTATATATGGTTTGATCTATGAAAACCTTTTACGACACGAGGCAATTAGGCTACATTTCCGCAATTGCGGGGGGGTTGTGGGACCCACAATGTGGGGTGCTGAATAATTAATAATATGAAAAGCAATTCAAAAGTGCTTTTATTTTTACCAAACAACTTTTTTCGAAATTACTTAAACTTGTATTTTGGTCAGCTTACTCTTCACGCAGGGATCGGCATGAGGAAAAATCGTATGGATCGGCATCGAAGGAGGGGTGAAATAAAAACAGATTGTATCGGCTCGTATACGACGGGGGTGAAATTTTACCTGGATTGGATCGGATCGTATCGAAAGAGCGTTAATTTTAACACTGTTTGGATCGGATCGTATCGGTACCGATCCGATCCAATCACAATTTTTATCGATGACCATGATTGGTAAACTATTGCTTTCTTTCTACAATTTGCGGTCTAAACTAGCGCGTCACCCACCGTGGAATGCGGCCAAATTTTGCGTTGGCGCTACCATCAATATTTTTCTTGCCCAGGGTCAATCGACCCACAATCGATTTGCAAATCTTGATGAAAATTTCCCAATAATGAATCATAGGCTGTCCTGGTTCCTGGAATTCGAAGTTGAGACTATTTACAAACTACACCAAATTCCTCACGATCGTATTAAGGGTGAATGACCCCAAGGATTCAAAAATTAGTTTGAAGAATTTTTCAAATTATCGTAGGCTGTTCCTAGCTTCCTCAACAGAGCTGGAAGTTCGAATTGGTTAATAATTTTTTAAATTAAAATTACTTTCACAAACTTGATTTGCTTAATCGACCTAAGAATTCGAAATGTGCAGTAAAATATCTTCAAATTGATAACTAAAAGGCGTGTCGCTCACTCTTCTCAGAGCGCAGAAATTTAAAATATATAGATAGTATATAGATAAAACACACAGTTACTCAAAAAATCGTCTTAGTTCTCATCCTAAGGAATTCAAATCTTGTAAAAAATTTTCGAAAATGATCATAGGTTGTTTACGCGTTCCTCCAGAGACCTGAAACTCGACATTTGGACAATAATTTAGAACTGAACAAAACTTACGTCGGATTATTTAAAGTTAATTTTTTTGAAAAATTAGATCCATCCGGCGGAGGCCGTAAACGGTGATGTATATTTTGACGTTAATTTTACTTGAACATGAGGCCAAAATCGGCCGATGGCCGATAAAGGGTATTCATATTTTTGAATATACATCTTTGTTGAAAAATGAGCCCAAATCGGCCAAACTTTCTGACATGTTTGGAATTCAGCTCTCTGAGAAAGTGTACGACAGCGCTATTACCCATTTGTGATATTTTTATCGAATGTTTTTTGGGTCGACTTCACCTTAATACAGTTTGTGAGGCTTATTTTGTTTATCTTTAAGTTATTTCAATTTCGAATTCAGCCTCTTTGAGGAAGACATAGCCAGTCTCTTGATTTCATTTTTAAAAAGTTTGGACGTTTATTTCTTTAGCAATTTGCGGTCAATGTAACCCTAGATAAGATTTTTGAGGAATTTTGTCTATTTTAAAATAGTTATCTCAAATTTTCGATTTCGGCAGCCTGGACAGCACACCTGTGTGGAATACTTTTCATTTAAATTTTGAATTTTTGGGGTCGATTTACCTGTGTAATACAAGTTTTGTGAGCTAATTTTGTTATTTTTACATTATTTTCACAATTTCGGATTCAAGCTCCTCTGGGAAGTAGGACAGCCTTTGATAATCTTTTTCGGAAATTTTTCACTTTATATTGTCTGATTTCCTTGGGGTATTTACCCAAATACAATTTCGTGAGGAATTTTTGTTCTATTTCTTATTATTCTCACATTTCGAATTTCAGAAACCTAGGCAAGCCTAGCGTATTTGTGAAATTTTCAACACGATTTTTACCCCGGTGGCATAAAATTTGATGGTTAGCGGCCCACGTCAAGTTTGGCGAAATCTACGTCGGGAACGCTAGTTAGGGGTTTAAAATTATCGACATTTTATTTCTCCATCATCAGAGGTGCTTAGTTTAGGCCAAAAAAGGTGACTCATGCAAAATATTCAGCTTTTTCTGGCTCCATCGTCGGAACGCTAGTCCTTAACATAAAATTTGCAGGTCAAGTTTGCTACAAATTGGCGGTCAACCACTAATGTTTTTGATTTCAGTTCTTATCATAAAATTATAAAAATTTGCGGTTTTTTCTTCAAAATTGCGGTCAAACCATTAATTTTGAAATACGTCCACCATGTCAATTCCCAATCTTGCGGGTCTCCTATAAATTTTCAAATTTGCAGTCAATTTTCTAAAAAATTTCGGTCAAACCATAAAAATTTACCAATGTTAGCGGTGAATTATAAAAATTGGGGTTCTTCTAAAATTCTTGAAAATTCTGCAGTCAATTTTTTTAAAAATTGCGGTCAAACCATAAAACTTTGCATGTTAGCCGGTCAATTCTTCTAAATTTTGCGGTTCAAACTCATTTTTTGAAAATTAAGTGATCGACTTTTCCACATGTATGGTTCATCTCGAACATATTTATCTTTTCGTTCTGGTTCGATTTTTTACGGATCGACTTCTTCCGATGTGTTGTACGTATCGACTTTTCGATATGGTTCGATTGATCCGGACTCGACTCTGACCCTAATTATTAATCATATTGGATCGGATCGACTGCCCTAATTTGTAATATCATATTGGATCGGATCGACTTACCCCTAAATTTTAATCATATTGGATCGGATCGACTGCCCCTAAATTTTTATCATATTGGATCGGATCGTATCGAAAAAAAAAGGTTACGATCCAATCCGATCCAATAATTCCAATACGATCCAATCCAGTTTTGCCGATCCCTGCTTCACAGTTCGATTGAACACAAAACAGTCTCACATCTCCTTAATAAGGGGGTTGTAAAGGCAGTCCATATCTTCTGAAATCGTAGTTCTGTCAACTTAATTTCACGATTTCTTATCTCAACGTGGCCTGTTTAGTTATATAAATTTTGAAAATTGTAAAAAAAAAGAAAAAAATTTCCAAAAAAATATTGAAATTTTTTTAAGTGTCTAAAATGAGAAAAAGTTTTTTGCTGTTGCGCGATCACGGTAAATAATTCGGCCATTGTCTATAATCCCGTTTCCAGAAACATGATAGTTGCGAATCTTTTGATCCTTCTGCAAATTTGTTACGATGACCTTGAGCTCCAAAAATAATATTCAAAATGTGATCCTGGGAATTAAGATCGGAAATGACAAATTCGAACAACATAAGTTTTTTCTAAAATACCTCGAAAATGTTCACTGCATAAAAAAATTGATTTATAAATAAGGTGAAAAAAAATACGATTTTTAGTAGCAAAAATGGCCAAAAACGGCACCTTTAGTTTTGTTTGAAGCACTTTGAGGATTATTATTGAAGAAACGACAACATTAGTTTTTTTGAAATTAAAATAAATAGTATTCACTACGCGTCTTTGGTTTATTCCATCTTCATGTAAAGAATTACAGTTTAGAATTACAGTTAGTTTTTTTGTTTGTGAAATATATTTTTCCCAACGGAACTCCATCTCAAAAACGTTTACTTTCTCTATAGCGCGTGTTCGAATCCCATTAATGTTGTCTTATTGATTGTCTTGAGTATGATTATAGGCAAGGGTCTTGATAATGGGACAGTTAAATTTTATCGGCGTGTAATCACTCATTCAATCACTAAGACAATCACTTAGACAAAATCAGTGGGATTTTAATCTTTCTATATAATTATACAGGATACGCGGAGATCAAAAATTGTAAAATCCAGTCAATTGGATTTACATTACAAAAGATATCAGTTATAGGTTTTGAAAAATATATCAAATATGTAGCAAAAATTTGGATCCTAGGGTGAAAAACGGAAAATTTGAAAAAAGAAATTCCCCGATCTTCCTTTTTCTTGATTTGTTTTTTTCCGAGAATTGATAAAAATAAATTAACTCACCAAATTACTCTTCTCCCGACGCAGCCAGAAAATCCGCTCCCCAGAGGTGGTTGATAGGATCGTGCCGTCTTCATAGACAATTTCGTATTTCGTGGCGTTATCAGTTATAACGGTCCTTGGCACCATGAAATAATCCCCATCCGACATTTCCAACAGAACTTCAGTGATCACCAAAAATCAACAATAAGATTAATCTCTCAGGCAAGATTCTCTATAATATCCCCAACTTTATTATAGCCAAAAAAATCAAAACCAGAAAAAAACGGACGGAAATATAAAATTGTCCTGAATGTTTTTTTTAAAAAAAGAATTATCGATTGAAAATAAGAAACCAAAATGAAATTGGACATAAATCAAAAGTAGGTTGAGATGACGCATAATACAATGAAAATTAAGCGTCATCTAGAAAATTTGAAATACTGAAGTATGAAACAAAGTTGGAGGGGTTGTAGTGCGTGATTGACCTGGTGGTGTGTGTGATTGATGTTTGGAGGTTGGAACTAGAAAACACAAAAAATAATTTCAAAAATCTCCAGATATCAGGCCGTGAATTTTTCTGAGTGACTCATGAATTTTTTTAGGTGGTGACTAGGTTGGTTTTTTCTGCCTTTTTGAAAAAATAGGGAAATCCTTTTTTTTCCTAAAGGTGGAGAGGAGGGACTGGAAACCAGCCTGACTAGTTTTTACAAGCTCAAGAATATACGTTCTTGTTAAAAGATGAGTAGGGGTGGTATGTAAATCTGGGGGTGCATATTAACTATGTACATAAATATTTAATCTAAAATTTTAAAAAAAAATGGTACATTATTGTGTCTACTAGTACTAGTACAAGTCTATAATGAGTAATTGGATTATAACAATAGATGGAAAAACAAAAAAGAAAAATCTGTAAAAACCCAGAAACTTATTTAAAATTGACTGTATGTACTAATAAGCATAAAACCNAGAAAAAACTTTTTTTAATTCAGCAAAAATAGTTCAAACTGTTCAAAACAGGTTTGCAAAATATTTTATATCATGTACATGATAGAAAATGTCTTGTAGCCGGTCTTACCATGACTGCAAATAAACCAACAATAATAATAATAAAGGCTGCCTAGAGAACCATCTTAAGTTGTTGACGGTAAAGTAATGCGGTGCTTGTTGGTCAGCGTTATATGTTTTTCTTCATCAGGGAATACTTTCACATGCCGCATACAATTGAGATGCATTTTGAGGGGTTGTACTCCAGTTGAACGCCATGAATCTCGCGATCTCATATTTTTAAACTCTCCTAAAAAATGATACAGACAGAAGTCGTCCTACTGTTACAAATACATTTTATGATTTTTTAGCAGATTGAAGTCTAAAACAAATAATCAGAGATCATCATTCCGATAGTCCGTGGTTTTTGCACCATCCTAGAAAATTTGGTCAAAATCATTTATAAATTCGAATGTTATTAACCCGTGTGAGCACAGAGCCACAATTGTGGCTCAAGCTTACCTAAAATAAATCAAAAAGGGCAAAAAACGGCATCGTAGAATCTTTTCTTTCAAACACATTATAAGGAATTTTGATTTGGTTCCCAAAAAATAATTGAAATTTTTTTTCGAATGTTTGGATCCAGTATTAGGGGGTGTTAATTTATTAGGATTTTTCGTCTATGTTCCACTTCCTGAAAAAAATTATTTCGGAACTAGACATAAAATACAACTGTGAGATTAGCCAGTTGTTAGTGAAGTGTTTTGTGCATGTATAACAGTTGAAATAAAAATTTATTGCTATCTAGGGGCAGTTATTTTTTGAAAGTGAATTTCTTAATTTTCAACTTCAAGTGTCCCATGAAAAATTTAATTATTATAAAAGTGAATTTAAACGATCAAAAATTGTCAACAGTTGTACTTCATTTCCATATTTACTTTCAATAATGAAAAAAATGTGATAATCTGCTTTTATAGGAAAAAAGAACATTTTTAATCGAAAATCATGATTTTTCCATCAAAATTTTTGACTTATTTAATAATTACTTTCGATGTATGAGATATAAAATTCTAGAGTTTAAGCNCTACCAGTTATCTGCATGCTTCGACTTCACATATAGATTTTCAAATTTATTCACACCTGTCATATTAACAAAGTTGAAGCGATTTGAAATGTATAGTATGAAACAGGTTTCACACCGACAACTCTCTTAAGATAATTTTTGAATAAATGTATTTCAAACTATTTGATGTTTCAAACCATGACAAAAACATTATGTATTCGTGATAAAATACTTATAGAGAACACAAACTTTTTAAAATTGTTTTTGTCCGATTTTATTCCGCAAAAATTGAAATTCTATCAAGTTAAAATCTCAAGTGATAGCCATTCAAGTAGTTGTTACCTCCTTAACTGTGTCATCGTATTAAATAAATTTATCTATGTTGAACAGTTGATCGAGTTCAGTACATATATTATGAGCATTGCTTATTCCCATACAAATCTTTTCAGGCGTGAAAATGCAACATTTTGAGTTAAAGCACATTTATTAAGATAGGGAGAAGTGTAACAATAGATGGATTATCAAAATGACGTCATAATTTGAAAAGTTTTTCGATATTCTAAGGAGTTTCACAATTGGGTCAAATGAAGGGAAATACCAAAATATGTAGAATTTCGTACCCCACCAAACGCAATCAAATGAAAACTCAAAAAAGTAGATTTCGGATATGTGATCTTTAAATATGACGTTCTTAATGACGTACTCAAAGTGATTTGTAATATGATCCTCAAACGCTCACGCTATTTCGACGAAAAATTCACGCCGCAAATTTGAAAATTGTTTAACTCGCCATTCACTTATAGTCTATAAGATCACATATCATTCACATGTCATTCGGCGAGCTTTCTTAATCAGCGTCAAAATTGTATGTCAAAAAAAGTAGGGACCCATCAAATCACATGATTTTTTGATAAGTGTTTAACTCGCCATACATTTATAATCAGATAATAAGTGAATGGCGAGTTAAACACTTTTCAAAAAATCATGTGATTTGATAGGTCACTACTTTTTTTTGACATCAAATTTTGACGCTGAGTAAGAAAGCTCGCCGAATGATTATCTTCGGTAAGAATAATATTGAGAATATGACTCATATGATATGAGCCTGATATTCACTATCACTAATAGTCGAAAATTGAAGTGACTAATCAAATCACATGATTCTTCAAATACGTTGCCAATCGTGTGATTCGATTACTCACTATTTGTTCTGACGACACAGTTATGACGCTGACTAAGAAAGCTTGCCGTAGTATCATCTGCGGTATAAGCAACCGGTGATTTTAATTTACAGTGCCATATGTGATATCAGAAAACTCATCATGTCAAGCGAGTTTTGTCTGACCAATCGGATTCTTATTTCGATTCCGAAAACACGTCTTGCGTAATATTTTTTACTCTTAGTTAACATTGTTAATTTTGGGGGTGACTGTATGTGCGATAATTTTATAATTGCTTGAAGAAATAAGCCATTGCTCGCCCATTAAAAATAAATCCAAAAAAAAATTTCTAAGATTTGATCAAATTATTTCTCATAATGTTTTCATGTGAAGAAGCAAAGTTTCTAATCAAAACTAATAAAACTTCACACGGGCAATTATGACCAACTGTAACAATAATAATTCCAAGCTGTATTTCATATCACTTACATTATTTAGCTCATCGACATCTTCGGCAATGTTGGTCGAAGAAATTTCACAAATACAAAAAAATTAACATTTTCTTGCTACTTTACTGATCAATTATATTATATTGATAAAGAACGCTCAGGGGACATCCACGTCACGATAGATTCTCGAAAAGTAAACGTTAATCTTTGAAGAGGCAAGTTTTTGTTTTGGGACGCTCTTGGGACATCCACGCCATTTTCGAATTTTAGGAACGCTCTCGGGACATCTACGCCACTGTTGCAGTTTGATTGAAGTTCAAGAGTAAATTTTGAATTCAATAAAATTATTTCAAATCGATGTTCTCGAATTAGTTTTTTGTGTTCAGTGTGTTCGTCACAAAATGACAAGTTCAGAGTAAATTTTCACTTTAGAGTCAATAAATAATTGAAGTTTTCCGTACAATTTCTGACATCATGTGAGCAGTCAGGATTTTAATTTTTTGCTTATTTGCCTCATTTCAAATGGTAAATTTCAAGAAAATTCTATGACAGGCAATTTGACTCCAACTATCTCGCAAATGGTCTTTAAAAATAAGAAAAAATAGTCACAAGTGGTGCTAAGGCGCAAATATGAGAGCAATTTAACAAAAAACTCACAATAAAGGTGTATTGATTATCAAAAAAATTAACATTCTCTTGAAAAATGCCACCAAATGCCGCTAAAGAGCAAATTTCTGAAATTGATATTGTTAAAATAATATGTTTTATTCGATAATACTAACATGTAACTAAGTTCAAGGTATCGTTTCATGACCAACACCATTTCTTATTTTTTTCAGAATAAATGGAAACAAGTGGCGCAAGAGGGCAAATTTTGAAAATTCTAGGATATTTTAAAACACTTTTTTATTCCAAATTGCCAGTAAAATTTGCCACAGCACTAAGCCATAAAGCTTAATAAAGTGAAAAAAAATTAAAATAATTTCTTAAAATGCCCACCAATGCCGCTGGCGAGCAAATTTTCATTGACAATTTCAAATATATTGACAATTTCGAATATGTTTTTCGATGTAATTAAACCCCGCGGTTTTCAGGGCAAAAAATGACTTGTGAGAAACTTTATTTTTCAGCCAATCAGGAATCGGCAAAGATTTTAAAAGTAATCAAAAATTGACTTGCAAAAAAATTCGTACAAAATGATATTGTACGAATTTTTTGCAAGTTGATTTTTGATAACTTCTAAAATTTTTGCCGATTCCTGATTGGCTGCAAAATAAAGTTTTTAACAAGTCACTATCTGCCCTGGAAGAAAGCCGCGGGGTTTAATTACATCCAAAAACATATTTGAAAAAAAATGGAAAACTCGGAATACCAAAATTAAGGGTATTTTATAAAAACGAAAATGATCATTTCCTTAACGAAACCGACGTTGTGAATTTTAATTTTTTTCATTAATTTATTAATCAAATTTGAAAATTGCGAGAATTTTTTCAAACCATTTGAAATCTAAAAACAAAAATTGTTGATTTCAAATAAATTTTCTTCAATTTTTTCCAAAAATTTCCAATTTTAAACTTGAATTTTAATTTCTGAACAAAATTACCGAGTTAAGGTCCTTATCTTGTATTTTCAAGCGTAATTACAAATTAAAAGTACAATTTTTATTAATTATAATTTTTTATCTCTATTTTTGAGTCAATTTTAATCAAATTTCATTAATTTAATTTCCAATATCGATTTTT
>SCLH01000244.1:506414-554323 GCA_004367855.1 Oikopleura vanhoeffeni | reverse complement strand
AACATTAACCCTTGTGAGCAAAGAGCCACAATTCTGGCTCAAGCATACCTAAATTAACTCAAAAAAGGCAAAAATCGTGGAATCTTTTCTTTCAAACACATTATTAAGACTTTAGATTCGGTTCCAAAAAAATAATTCTTTTTTTTTTGAATGTTTGGTTCCAGTATTACGAGGAGTTGATTTATAAGGATTTTCGCCTATGTTTTACTTCCGGAAAAATTATTTCGGAACTAAACATAAAATACAAATGAGAGATTAGCCAGTTTTCAGAAAAGTTTGTCAAAAATCATGATTTTTTCATCAAAATGTTTGACTTATTTTTAAATAACATATGATTTATCATAAATTATCGGGGTGTAAGGTTTTCCCCTTCTTTTTNAAAATTGGATAGATTTGAGATTCCGCCGTTTTGATTGGTTGAATCTGAGAAAGACGTAGGTTTTTGCCAAAATGAATCGTTCTCATTCGCTTTCTCATCGTTCTCCGATTTGGAAAAAGAAGGGAAAAATCTTACACCCTGTAGACAAAACAATAATTTAATTTGAATATTTGATCCTATTTTATTCATAGCAGTACAGAGCAAAAAAGTGTGAAAACATTTAGAAGCATTTTCTGTGGACAATTGATGGTCCGGCTTCGTCGTATTCGGCTTTAGTGATCCACATAGCTTGGAAAGTAGAAAGGGAGGCCAAGATAGAACCACCAATCCATACAGAGTATTTTCTTTCTGGTGGGGCAATGATCTTAATCTTCATGGTGGATGGGGCAAGGGCGGTGATTTCCTTTTGCATACGATCGGCAATACCTGGGTACATGGTGGTACCTCCGGAGAGAACGTTGTTAGCGTAAAGGTCCTTTCGGATATCAATATCGCACTTCATGATAGAGTTGTAAGTAGTTTCGTGAACACCAGCAGATTCCATACCAATGAATGATGGTTGGAAAAGGGTTTCTGGGCATCGGAATCGCTCGTTACCAATGGTGATAACTTGACCGTCTGGAAGTTCGTAAGATTTTTCGAGGGAAGAGGATGAGGCGGCGGTGGCCATTTCCTAGTGGAGATTTAGTTTTAAAAAATGCAATTAATAAAAACATACGGTGAATCTGCTGTGAAACGATCAAATTTGCAAAATAGTCTAAGAAAAACTGTCTAAAATAGCGTTAAAATGGTGCGAATTATCGTTAAATTAATTAAAAATGTCGAAAACTGTCCGAAATATCGAAAAAATCACAAATCCGAGGTGGAAATATGCGTGACATAAGTTAAAATTGTCAAAACACTCAAGAATAGTGAACACGACATTAATTGTTAATTTTTTTCTTATCAAACTAGTTTTTTTGTTTAATGAACGTTTCGATAATTATCATTTTCAAGATATTTACATTATAATTAATCGGAATAAATCAATCAATTTTTGTAAATTCTTGATTTTGTATCTTTGAATTATTGAAAATCGTCCGAAAAATTTTATTTTTAAAATAACCTGAAAGATCTTAAATAAAGATTATGGGAATTATGCGAAACTTATAATAAGTTACTTATTTCAAAATTTAAATTTAAAAAATGTTAATTTTAAGTTTGAGTAATACAACTTTGAAAACAAATTAAGCTAAAATATTTTCAGAGGTGAAAAAATTAAAAAATTACTATCCTCATCGTGAAAGCCGTTTTGATTGGTGCGTAGGGTTTAAGTAATTGAATACAGAAAATGAGAGAAACTTCACCGCTAAAACGGCTTCTCCCATTATTATTGTATGTTGCAATTTTTTAAACTTTCTTTCTTAGTTTTATATTTTTCAATTTAAGATTTTTACCTGTTCGAAGTCAAGGGCAACATAGCAAAGTTTTTCCTTGATGTCTCGGACAATTTCTCGCTCGGCGGTGGTGACGAAAGAGTAACCACGTTCAGTCAAGATTTTCATGAGGTAATCAGTAAGATCCCGACCGGCAAGATCGAGTCTCATGATGGCGTGTGGAAGAGCATAACCTGAAATAAATCGGTTAATAAACGAGTAATTTTTGGTCGAAAAATAAGTAATAATCAATATTTGAAAAAGTTAGGGTCATTTTTAAAGAAAAAGACTTTTTGATATACAAATTTTAATATTTATTGCCAAATCTAAGTAGAAAATTGCTCATATCTTCCAAGAATTTGTAGAACAATTCCTGTATGATTTTTATGTTTTGATAAAAGAAATGGCTGAAATGAAAAAATTGCTATTCATAATTGGTGTCAAATTTCAAATTTGTCCAATTGAAATTTTTGTCATTTTGGAATCATATGCCCGGTAGTACTTCATAAAAATTTGACCCGTTAACAGTTATTTCAAAAATAATTCAAATTTTATTGTGATCAAAATTTGAAAATAAAATTGATAGATGCTTATTGTACAATGTGCATATTGTATAACGTGCATATTTAAAAATAAAAAATTCTCAAACTAAAATTTTTTTCAAAATATTTAAACTTTCAAATATATATTTTTCGAAAAGAAATTAACCTTCATAAACTGGGACGTTGTGGGAAACACCATCTCCGGCATCAAGAACGATACCAGTGGTTCGGCCAGAAGCGTAAAGGGAGAGAACGGCTTGGATGCAGACGTACATGGCTGGGACGTTGAAAGTCTCGAACATGATTTGGGTCATTTTTTCTCTGTTAGCTTTTGGGTTCAATGGAGCTTCAGTCAAGAGAGTTGGGTGCTCTTCTGGGGCGACTCGGAGTTCGTTGTAAAAAGTGTGGTGCCAGATTTTTTCCATATCGTCCCAATTGGTAATGATACCGTGTTCGATAGGGTATTTAAGAGTAAGGATACCTCTTTTGGATTGGGCTTCGTCACCGACGTAAGAATCCTTGGATCCCATACCGACCATAACTCCTTGATGTCGTGGACGTCCAACAATGGATGGGTAGACAGCTCGTGGAGCATCATCTCCAGCAAAACCGGCTTTGACAAGACCGGATCCTAAATTTGAAAGTTAGATAAGACACATTTTGAAATATTATCAGAAACTATTTATTTATGAATTCAATTTTTTTGAAAATTTTTTTAAATTTTATTTTCATAAATTATTGTTATAATTTTCAAGAGTTTTTTCTATGGTTTTGAGAATAAAATCATAAAATACGTAATATTCCTCTGAATATCTAATCAAATAAAACTATTTAANAACTTCACTTGAAAATGTGTAAAAAAGAGCCCAATTATCGACGCCCACATCCTTAAAACTCAATTTTTATACAAAACATAATTATTATCAATAATATGGAAAACTAACATTTAAAAAAAATCCGAGTATAATTTCTTTCAAAAAATCATTTTTTACTTTATTTTGAATTATGTTTCTAGTAAAAACTATCAAATGGGACAAATCGGCGATAATCGATTACAATTTAATAAAATGCCGTCTATAATGAAATTCTGTCTGTAACAAAATATTTTATAATACAAAATAGTTCGAATATCTGAAATAAGTTAGAGAACAAAAACGTTTTCGTTTCATCTGACGAAATAAAGCCAGATGCGTTGATGAGTTTAAGAATTTTATTTCAAATCCTATTTTTTTTAGCTTACTCATGCCTACTCATATTTATGTTAGACCCACAAATTTTTGTCTGAATTACGATGTTTTCGATTTTAATAGTTTCATTTAATTTGTCAAATTCTGTATAAAATTGTCATATAATCTTTCAAACTGCAAAAAAATCATTAAATGAATGCAATTATTCTCAAAAAATAAAAATGGTCCGAGAAATAAGTAAATCGAAAACGTTAACCGCAAAAATCGAATTTTGTTTATTCTGATTATTTAAATCATCTCATTCTGATTTTGTTAACTCGTACCTGCTTAAGATGAGATAAGTAACTTGACTCTAAGTGTTAACTCTAATGTCTAACACTAATGTTAACTCATACGAACGCGATTAAAATTTTGGAGTGTACGACTTAGATTCTTCTATGATCTCCAAAATAATCAAATCAATAACAAATCAATTTTTACAGCCTACAAATTTTCTAGATTTGCATAAATTAAATTTCAAAATAAAAACTGTGCTGCTTATATCTTCAAAAGGTTAATAACGACTCTCGGATTTGAATTTGACTGTATTTTTGGAAATAAATTAACAGCCAAAAAATATTAAAGTTTTAGTAAAAAAAGTTGTTATAATCAGTTAGAAAATTAATTAGATATATTATTTCTTTGATAAAATTGGTCAAAAATAAAGTTTTCACTCACCGTTATCGCATACTAAAGCGGTCTGCTCTTCTTCTTCTTCGGAATCGTGCATCATCATGATTGATAAGTGTATTTAATTAGTAACTTGATAGAAACTAAAAAGAGTACAGGACTGAGGAAATAATTCGAAAAACTTTCTTAAATACCCCTCTAATCTAATGTGTGAAGCAACTGACCGTGCCCAAATATGGAAATAACACACAAAAATGCATTATCGCCAAAACTTATCGCAAAAAAATCTAACAGATTTACACTTTTGCTTTGATATGTACGCAAATAGATTTCCCAGAAAGGTCCTTTAAACTTGTCAATTTAAGCCTACACCGGTTGTCATTTTAGCTTATATGACTCTGTAGAATAATCTAAACTATGACAGAGCGGCTCTGTCAGAGCCCTAAAACTATGATAAATTGTATGCAAAAACATAGAGGACTTTTGTTTTATACATGTTTGTTGGGTTTTTACCTGAAAAAACGAAACACAAAATGCAAATGCTCTTAATTATAGTCAAATTGTTATCAGTTTCTGAAAAGAATATCCTTGAAATAAGACTTACGATCGTAATTTTCAAAAATCGTCATTTTCTAAAAAACGACAAAAAGACCTTGAAAACCCGAATTTTGAAAATAACACACTCTCCCTGACCTACATCAGTCTACGATGCTTACATGTGGCAACAAATTTATATGAAATATTGCGCCAATTCATCCCAAATTATAAATTGGAGATACTGTTTTTTACTGTTAAACTTGATAATGTTATCCATCCACGTTTAAAACCCCAAAAAAAATATTTACATAATTGTAACCGCTGTTATAAATATATTTGTGAACGTGAAGCAACGTACATTGCTGTAACTCAAACATTACTTCATACGAGAGAAAACTCTCACAGAACCACAGAAAGTTGAGTTCTCTATCAGCATATTAAAACATGCTTTACCTACCAACAAACTTTTTTTTAAGTACTAGGAGTTGATCAGGACAACAGTACACAGAAAGAACAACTTCACTTTTTTGAAAGTCACTTTACTATAGTAGATAAAAATTCAGCCCACAAAAACACCAGAAAAATTTTCAAGGGTATGTTGATCTGTCTTGAAAAACCTACTCTGAACAAACAAAAATAGCACAAAATCTTAAAGTTCATGTGCACTTGCTTTCTGGGTAGATCACTTAATACTGCCATAACATAGAACACTTTTTTTCGCGAATCGGGCATTAATTGTGTTTTAATGGGCAAAAATATGTTTAATTTCTTCGCTTATTAACACCATCTGCTCGAAACAAAAATAGTTCTCTCTATATTTTATTTAAAACTTCTTCACTTTATGATTATGGAATAACCAAAACTTCAAATATTTTTTTTAAATGTACTTATAATAAATTATTATATCTGGAAAAACCCATACAAGAATTAGACTAAGTGCTCCAAAAACAACAATTTCAGAATTTAAATTGTTCGTTATAATTAGTTTGAGAATAAACTTTCACGAGAATCAGTTTTAAAACTTCAAACAATTATTGCTTGAAATTATTTGAATCGATTCATAACCCACAGCAGAGGTCGGCACAATTGTGTCGGATCGGATAGTTTGATAATATAGATAGAATTATTTTTGTTTCGAGCAGATTGTGTTAATAAGCGAAGAAATTAAACATATTATTTTAATTTTAATTCAATCTTTTATCCAAATTGGACCTCTTTAGCTCTGGGTATAATCTTATTTTCAAAATTTTAAATATGATTTGAATTTAATTGAAAATTTTTGTTCTTGGTCAAAAAATTTAATTTTAAGAGCCCAAACTTAATTTTTCGGAATGCACGTCATTTTAAATTTTTTATTTCATTTAAACGTAATATGCGCCTATGTTTATTCGATTGGGTCCAATATGATCATTGGTCCGTTAAAGTATCCATAACATTAATTTCGAAGAAAAATCGATTTTTTAGTTGAAAGTGTACTTAATTAAAGTGTACCGATGCAATCCAATTTACGGCGGGTCAACCGACCCGATCAACAAGAATATTTGAGGTTTAATGTTAAGTCTATGAAAAATTGTCTGTTATAAAGAGGGAAACCATATCTCCTATTGACACTTTTGTTAATATCCCGGCCCTGATTTGGAAACGTAGTGTGTTTTTAAGTAGTAGGCCCGGGATATTAACAAAAGTGTGAATAGGGTATATATCCGGGAACATGAGCCGTTGTAAGTGAATCATGCTTAAATTGTGGCTTGATTTACTAAAAAAGGCCCCTCTTCCCGGATTTAGGATATGATTTCAATACTTGTTCAAATAGTTATGCAAAATTGAAAAGACAAATAATTATAATTTATATATTCGATTTATTGCGAAAAGTGATTTTGTTCTGGGCAAATCATAGTGAATAAAATATAAGAATGTACAGTTGTACGAGAAAATCGATTGTAGTACAGATTCAGCATGTTCAAAACTGGGCAACAGAAAAAGCGAATGAATAGTTTACAGCGTTAACTTCTCAATTGAATGCATAAAAAACATTATCGACAAATGATCCCTCTCGATAATCTTGATTAAGAGCAGGCTCTTGCGCTTGTCTAAGAGCAGTGAATTGTCCGTTTTGATCGAAAAATCCATAAATTTGTTGCGATGCATTTGTGACAAAGTCAGTTACAGTCATAAAAGTCCCAGAATTGAATGTATCAGTATTGAATGACCCAGTATTGAATGTTCCAGTGTTGAATGTATTAAATGTCTCAGTATTGGTAGCTAAAGATCCATTGGTATCTGGATACCAAACATTGTCAATAAATCGTCCTTCCTGGTAAGCCTGATTATTTAACCCACTGGTTTGATGAGCGACAAATTGCCCCGACGCATCTCTGACTCCTTCAATTATCCGAGTAGATCCGTCAGTGAAAGAGGTTACTAAAATGCTTGTCATTTGCCCTTGCATCGAGGAGTGAAAAACGACCGAGGTATCAAATCTATGGCTAGTAGACATGCTATCCGCATGACCTAAAGTCTGACCAATGAGAATTTGATCTTGGAAATTATCAAATTCATCAGGATTGATGACAGCTACTGCATTTGTTCCTTGAATAATACCCATCGCGTACGAATTTTGGATGACTACCAGACAAGTTTCGAGAACAGATCCAATGTTATTACAAGATTTAGCCCGCTGATCCATAGCATCACCAGAACAACCACCTCGGAATCGAAGTCTTACATTTTTATTATTTTGGTCTCGACAACATCCGGTCCAACCTGACCAATCAAAATCGCAGCAATCGCCCATGTCGCATTGTGCAGTTTCGTCAGTGGTGACTCGACCAGATAGACAGAGACCATCACCTACTGTACCACCATGGCAATATCGGATACGGTTCATAGTTCCGATTCCGCAAGAGGCTGGAAATAATAAATTTATAAAAATAACGAATAATAATTTTTTTTTATAAATTCGGTCATTTATGTAATTCGACCATATTTTGAAAATTAACTTAGTTGATTCTTTTTATTTGAGCATATATTTTACAATTTGACCAAAATAAACAATGTCGAGAATTTGAACACAGGTCTTGAAAGCTAGGTAATTTGAGCGTATGTTTTGCCCTATGACTAGACTTCCACCATTCCATTTTCGGCCAAAATCGACCAGTTAGGGTTGATTTTTTCAAATGTAGGGATTTATGTGAAATTTTATTGCGCTTTTTGTGGTGAGCATATTTTTTTTTCGAAAATTTGTTTTTTTGGTCAAAATCGATGTTTTAGGCGAAAAAACAGGTTTTTTGGCTATTAAACCCTCTCCTAACCTTTCCTTCCAAAATCGCTATATTTTGATCACGTGACACCAAATTTTTTTTTCATAATTTTTTTTTCCATTTTTTAATATATTATTAACCCCAAAAGTTTCAGAACAATCCACCCATTATTTCTAAAAGTCGATATTAATGGTGGAAGTGCTACCTATGACCAAATTTTTACATTTGTGAAATTTGAAAAAAAAATTTAATTTTTTTAATTGGATCCTAATTTTGAAGTTTAAGCTGATTTTATGGTCAATGAGTCATATTTTGTAATACAAATTGTCTAATTTATTCAAAAAGTTCGTATTTCGCTTGTTTTGTAATTTTACCTTGTTTATACAATTTGGTAATTTGAACTTATTTTCAAAATAAGGTTATTTAACCAGATCTCGAATGCTTTTTGGTCTCATCCAAAACTAAAAATTGTCTAATTTGACGAGATTTTGATCATTTGCTTCTTCAAATGACTTTTTCAAGCTATATATATTACCTGAACATGGTGACCAATTTGACCAAGCTCCATAATACGAACAAGGATGAGTATTACAATAAGAGGATTCTGTATCAATCCGTCCAGTACAAGAATGGAATCTTTGTCTAGTAGTCGTCGAACCTCCACAAGTAACTCCACAAGCGGACCACTCAGACCAAGGTCCAAATGAACCAGTATTTTGGCTGCAAGACTTTTCTTGTACATAATCGTCACCGCCGCAAGTATGAGATTTTCGTCGCTGCTGCATGCCGCCACCGCAAGTTGCAGAGCAGATTGACCATGTTGACCATTGACCATATGTGCCGCTATTCGCACTACACATTTCGGAATCTTGAGTCACCATGCTTGAACAAGTATTTGAATGAGTTCTAGATCTTGTACCGGTTCCGCAAGTGGTAGAGCAAGGTGACCAGTTTGAGTAATAGTTTGAACCATTTCCACCTTCACAAGCTCTAGATTCAATATTTGAACCAAACAAAGATGCACAATCGTTTCCGATACAAACTCGCTGTCTAGTAGACTGTCCAGATCCGCAAGACGTCGAGCAAGAGCTCCAAGAACTCCATTCACCGTAATAGGCACACCGAGGAGCTTTGCAAGTGCGGTCTTGTTCTTCGCCGTTTTCCTTGCAAGAATGTTGACGGGATCGGAATTGGAGGACGGGATTCGAACCAATTTCATAGCATCTGAAATTAAATTTTATACATATCGATTTTTGAAGTTGGTTTTATGTGCAAAAAAGTGTAATTTTTAAATGAATTTTTGGCTGCAACCATGCTTTTTTGCTGCAAGTTTCAAAGTTTGAAATTTTTTTTATATCGAAGAACCTGCCTAGTGTAATTTTTATGTCAATAACAACATAAAAACATAGACGGTTGACATAAATTTATATGACCCAATTTTGACAATTTGGTAATTTGACACAATTTAGAACATTTCTGATAAAATTAAATACTAGAAATTTTCTTATTTGAGAAAATCTTGATAATTTTGAAAAAATTGCCCTTGAAATTTTGGATATATTCATAAAGATTATATTAATATAATAAAAGATTATTTTAATTCTATGAGTTCAATTTTCTTGCGGTCAAAATCTGATCCAATATCTTAGAAATGACGTTTTTGAATATAACACCTTAATCCGAAATTTTTCAAATAACAAAATCAACTTACGATGGACAGTTAGACCACGATGACCACATGCTGTAGGCCCCACTTTGACCACATAATCCTGATTCAACTTGATCATCTTGACCACACGTATGTTGTCTGGTTCTGAACCGGTTTCCTCCAAAACAAGATGCGGAGCAATCTGACCATTGTGACCAGGCCATATATGAACCGTTATCAATATTACATCGGATAGTTTGCTCTTCCCGTTCACCTGTGCAAGTGTGCATTCGAGCACGGTAAGTTTCACCTCCTCCGCATGATGCTGAACAAGTTGCCCAATCAGACCAAGCAGACCATCCTCCTGGATTGATGTTGCAGGTAGTTGTTTGCTCATCGACATTACCGTTGCATATATGAGATCGTTGGCGTGCCTGAAAAATATAAATAAAAAATTTCAATGATTCAATAAAATGACATTTGGCGAAAGTCGATTATTTCCTTAAACCCTTTATTCTGAAAGTTTTGTTATTAAAGCTTATTTTTAAATTATTTGGATTCGACTCAATTTCGAAAATTTTGTACTGAGACTGAATTTTGAAATTTTGGTAATTTGAACCAATGTTAGAAATATGGTACTTTAACCCAATTTTCGTATCTGATCGTATGAATTTTACCTTGAAACCGCCTCCACAAGTTTTTGAGCATTGATTCCAGTCTCCCCACATAGTAAAACCAGGATCGGCAGCAAAACATGAAGAACTTTCATAGGCATCTCCAACGCAATGAATTCCAGCTTCACCATGCCGACAAGCTCGGGTTCTAAAAATCAAAACAATTTTTTTTAGCTTGAAAATTGAAAAACAAATTTAATGCGGCAATATTTTGAAAATTTTGTAATTTGACCAAGTTTAAAAGTTTTTGTTATTTGACTTGATTCGAATCTGACTGAATAGTCGAATTTTTATATTGATGATATTTTGATATCTTATCCGGAAATTTTCGTGTGCTTTGTGTTTAAGAAATATGCTTTGTGTTTTTGAAATAATTGCTTAAATTTTTACCTTGTTTTAGCTCCTTGGCCACATGAAGTTGAGCAGAATGACCACATTGACCACATTTCCCAAAATGGACAACTTCCCATTTGACATTTTGTATTCTGCATTTCCGATCCTGTGCATGGTTCACTTCGATCTCTTGATTTCAACCCAGTTCCGCACGAAACTGAACAAGCCGACCATTCTGCCCAGTTTGAGTACTGTACTATATTCGAGCAAGTTTTTCTATCTACTTGCACAGCAGTACCATCACAATCATTGATTGTTCTTTGTTGAAAACCGGCGCCGCAAGTGGTTGAACATGGTCCGAAACCGGTCCAAGGGGTGTTATAACAGCATCGTTGCTCATTGCATGAAACATCCTGAACCTCATCGGTATGACCGCAATAACCGCCACGTGATCTGGTGGTTAAACCACCTCCACAAAGAACCACCTGGGAATTGTCTCCTAGACATCCGGACCATTGCGACCACGGACCGTAATAAGCTGGTCGACCACATTGTCTAGTTTCTTCGTCAACAGGTATATTACAAGTGTGAACTCGAGTTCTAGAACTGATACCTCCTGTACATTCACTGGTGCACACAGACCATGGTGACCAGTTCAAGTAACCACCAACCGAACCGCATGCTTGACTTTCTTCAATTTTTTGACCACTGCAAAACTCTGTTTTATGACGGAAGCTGATACCCCCGACGCAAGATTGAGAACAAGTAGACCACTGAGTCCATTCACCCCATTTCTCAGCTCCGCATTGTCTCGATTCGATCAAATTTGGAAGGCCACAATTATGTCTTTGATATCTTCTGGATTCGCCCCCGGGACATTCTTGATCACAAGCACCCCACATTGACCAATCAGAAAATGCACCTGGTCCAGCGTCGCAATCGGCAGTTTCTACCTGTGGGAAAACATCACCGCAAGAATCGGATCGGGATCGAGATTTTTGTCCGATTCCACAAGTAGTAGAACAGCCTGACCAAGCCCCCCATTCGAGCCAAAATCCTGGATTTCCACATTCTTCTCGTTCAATTTTGTCCGCACCTCTGCAAATGTGTTCAGCTTGTCTTATAGTCAAACCACCTCGGCATGATTTTGTACATGTAGACCAATCAGAAAAGGCGTAGAATGGGTCAGCTGGTAATTGTGCATAACAAGTTCTAGTTTGCAATTGATCCTCAATTTCAGTACAAAAATTATCTCGACCACGTGATTGAGCCCCTTGACCACAAGTGGCGCTACAAACAGACCATTCGGACCACAAATTCCAAGATGGACAGCAAACTTCATTACATGCAACATCTTCGTTGACAATTTCATTTGTACATTGATGATTTCGAGTTCGAGAAGTTATACCACCTCCGCAAGAAACGGTACAACCGGACCATCTCGACCACATATTGTAACCACCTGGTGCACCACACATTTCAACTTTGTCTTGTCGTGAACTGGCGATGGTAGGATCGGCCAATAATGCTTGAGCTCCACAAGAATGGAATCGAGATCGGGATTTTTGACCACCTAAATAAAGAGGTAATTTTAAGTTTTCGAAAATTTTGAAAAAATGACAAAAATGTTCTTAAAGCCTTGTGAAAATTTAGAAAAAAATTAGAAATAAGAGAGTTCAGTCAAGGAAGTGGGTGTCGCTGATTTGGACCTTTCACGAGGCTGTTTCTGAACAAAAAAGCTAATAAGATATTCCGAAATCTTTTTAATCCAGAAGAACAACTCTTTGCGGTGATTTATGAAATTACAATAATCTGATATAATCCCACCTACGTAAATACGGAGACTCCAATTTTTTTCAAAGTAGACTAAAAAGCTATTTTCTCCACCAATTTCAGAGATTTTTACTTTAATTTTTTCAAGGTCACCAGCACCTCAAGCCGAATTAAAATTTATGAAAAAAAGCCACGATCATCTTCTAAAAACGAATCTAGCTTTCATTTCATCTATGAACCCAAAAATTTATGTCTAAAATTGAAAGAGGAGATTGTTTTTACAGAACCCCTCAAACCCGTTTTTTGAAAAATTGCAAAACTTTCGTTATTGTGTCCACGAAAATGCAAAAATTTCAAAAAAAGCCACGTTAAAAGATAAGTATTGACGCTCTGATCGCTCGGAAAAAAGTGGAGAATAAATCTTCAAAATTGGGAGAAAAGATAGTTCTTTAGTCTGTTTTTGAAGGCCTATATTGAAGTCTCTGTGTCTGCGTAGGTGGCATAGTATCAGATAACTGAAATTTTTAAAATGATCTTGAAGAGTTGTTCTTTCAGTCAGAATAGTTTTTGAATCATTTTCGTTGCCTGTTTGTTGAGAATCGGCGTAGTAAAAAGCCCAAATCAGTGACACCCACTCTCTCAAGGGGGTTGCCAATTGTAGCAAAAGTACAAATCGTCGGACCAAACATTACCTCGCTTTCTCTCTGATATATTGGAACAAAAATCTTGCATCCTAAAAATAAATCAAAAGTGACGGATGGCTCGTCCAATCAGAAACGTGCTTACAAAAATAACAGAATTATTTTTTCAAAATGTATTTCCTCCCTGAGTTTTAAGGGTACAACAATGATTCATGACTCAAATTAATCGGACAGAACGTGAAAAAAAACCGAGTTGAGTTTTGATGAAAATTCTTGAATTTGCTCTCAGTATCACCAAAAAACTGTATTTTGACCCTTGTTAGTTTAGGGGTCTCAATCAAAATGTGTCTCCTAACTGGATTTAAAAGTCACACATTCGAAACCTAAATAAATGTGCAGCTGAAGAGTCCGTGCAAAAAACAGAGTTGAGTTTTCAATCAAGAAATTTCAACTTTTTTCATACAAAGTATTTTTGAACTCATCAAAAAGCGCTTTCCTAGCCATGTATCAAAATAAAACGAGTACTAAAATGCTTGTAATTTTCATAAAAAAGGCATAAAAAATAAAATTGGGAAAATTTGTTTCTAGAGCCTCATTTTGCAACGACCACCCCCTTAGTGGTCTTAAATATGCTTGTTTCATTTGCAAGTCAATATTTTGAAAATTTTGCAATTTTACTCAATTTTTCAAAATTTTGTTATTTGACCTGATTTTGAAAATCTTTTTATCTGCTCGAAGAGTCAGCTTAATATTTTAATTTTTCTCAGAAACTTACCTAGACAACTTTGAGAACAGCCTGACCATGCGGACCACAGAAGCCAGTCACCGGTTTTTCCACAATTTCGTTTTTCGATGTCAACTTCAGCGGTACATTGGTGGTGTCTGCGTTTATATTGGAAGCCTCCATAGCAAGAAGTAGAGCAAGATGACCATTCTGACCATTCCAAAAATTGACCAGCTCCACCGCAAGTTGCCTGGTCTTGTTCCATAACATTTGTACACTCGTGTTGCCGCGATCGAATCATTTGCCCGCCTGGGCAAGAAGATGAGCAAGTTGAATAGTCACTCCAGTTTGACCAAAATCCTTCAATTCCGCAAGCTTCAGTTTCAGAGAGTAAATAATTTCTACCGGAGGCGTCTGATAGACCACAAGAGTGTTCTCGCATTCTAGAATGATATCCGCCCACGCATGTTTTTGAGCAAGCTCCAAAATTAGACCATAAAGAATAAGTACCGGGGCCAGCATCACAGGATTCAAATACAGTAACTTCAGCTTTATAGTCACATGTCCAACCGTGAGATCTAGAACGACGTCCGGTAAAACAGGTCGCGGAACAAGGACCCCATTCAGTCCAAGGTAGTGGATCACAGCAATCGAGTAAATCGCAATTTTCAGTTTCGACATCAGAATTAGCATTACAATTATGTCCTCGATTTCTTGATTTAATAGCACTGCCACAAGTAGCTGAGCAAGTCGACCAACTCTGCCAATTTGTCCAAGTACCCTCTCCGATATAACATGACTCTGCGATAAAATCATCGCCTACGCAATTATATCCCTTGTCGAAATTTTGCCCAAAACATTGTCTTTTTTTCAAACGCTCTCCGGCGCCACAAGTTGTGGAACATCCCGCCCACGCAGACCATCCAGACCAATAAGCGCAAGTATCGTCGACTGGATTATCACAAGTTTTCTGCGTTTGAGAATTACCTAAAATTTAATATTAAATTAAGCAACCTCAAACAAAGAAATTCATGGTTGAGTACGTTATTCCTATTTCTACAATTATTTAACTTTCTGTTATCTACAAAGGGAGGTTTGAAAATTTTAACTACGAAAAATCAGGATCTGTTTTCAATATTTTCAGGACTTGAATTTTAGAGTAAGTTTTGAATATCTGTTATGTTTTTCAAATATACTTAAATTTTTTTTTTTAATTTGTCAAATTTTTTAATTTAATACTGAAAACAAAAATAATCGCTATATTTCGGTCACGTGACAACTAAAAATTATGTCAACAGTTATGTCATTTGTGCTTAAAAAGTAGCTGATCCAGTATTTCTTTTAGAAAATAAATAAAATATTTTTTTAAAAAATTATTTATATTTCATGTTTCCAATGTTCATAAAAATGTTATAATTACCTCGGCAACAATTTCCGATATTTGGGACACCGCCTTGACACCGACGGATTTTTGTTTGAACGGAATGACCGCAAATACCGGTACACTCGTTCCAAGCACCCCAATTCATCCAGCTACATTGAGATCGGATTGGTGCCAAAGTTCGGGCGGGAGTTGGGGCCGGAGTTGGGTCGATATAACGATCAACGTATCTGATAACTGGATCCGGCTGATTCACATAACGATCGACGTAGATCTAGAACAATAATTTTATTTGCTTGCGATTGAACAAAAGAACACATTTTTATAATTTAAGGTAGTTTAAAAATATCAGAGTGAACCTTAGAGTAAAATTGTACGCTGATCACGAAGAAAATTATTTTAAAGATTTTGGTTGAATTCTGATTAATTAAAATTATAACCAATCTAAATCAAGGAATTCGTTTAATTTTAATTTTTATATCGTTAATTCGAATAATTGAATTGTCTTTTCTGTATCAGCAAATTTTAAATAAAAACGCAATATTATCGTTTATTTTTTCAAAATCACAAGAGTCAAATTTTAAGAAATACAAAGTTTATTTCAATAGTCTTATGACGATCAATATTTATGATTTGAAAGAAAATATAATAAAAATTGTATTGTTTTTTTTAACCAAGAAAATATAATTGGTCAAAACAAAAAGTGGTTTTTTCGTTCATTATCTCACAATTCCGGCATGAAAAATTCAAAACTAAAATATCTGAAGTCTATTTATTTGTAATCTTACCGGATCGTATTGCCGTTGTGCATCTCCAATAAATAAAAGTGAAGAAAAATTAAATATTTTTTTCATATTCTATTCGATG
The DNA here is from genome assembly GCA_004367855.1 of Oikopleura vanhoeffeni. NCBI lineage: Eukaryota > Metazoa > Chordata > Appendicularia > Copelata > Oikopleuridae > Oikopleura > Oikopleura vanhoeffeni. The sequence continues at coordinate 538,293 of SCLH01000244.1, read as the reverse complement.
TGATGAACAAAGAATGAATAATATCTTTTTTTTTCGCTAATGAAGCTTATATTGTATTTCAAATTATAGGTCCGCAAGAGGTCTTGAAGAGCTGAGCGCCGATTTAAAGCAGTTAAAAAAAGTCAATTTCGGGTTCATTCAACCAAAAAGTTAAAATCACCTTTAATAAATACTGATTCTCACGTAGTTAAGATCCCGATCAGGAGGACCGTTAATGTTTCCGCAAGGATTTATGCTATCGTAAACAATCTCATCATTTTAATTCGGTGATCGTCCTCCAATCGTAAATAGGATAAGGCAAGAAAAAAAATTTATCCCTCAAATTAAGATAACGGTATCGGAAATCAAACCATTTTCAGATATTAGACGATTCACTGACAGAACGGATCTCTCGAATGTAATTGACAAAAATAAAAAAAATAAAAATTGTAATATTCATTTTATATCACCTGAAAGTTATGAAAATGTGAGTTGAGCATGAAACAAAATAAACTAAGTTATTTTTTGGGCGAAATAAAAAAATTTTAATTTGAAAAACCTTTCTAGGACTAATCAGTGCTGACAAATATTTTACAAAACGGAAGATTTATTTCTATTTTTGGATATATTATTTAACGATGGATAAAAAAGTTATAAGGCGGTCACTAACGATAAAATGCGCTACCTTATACGAAACAATTTTGCTCAAAATTTTTGGGTCTTTTTTGTCTCAAAAATAAAACAAAAATCACTTATTTTATACAATATAATTGTTTTGGGGATGCGCAGCATCACTAAAAAGATTATATTTTTAAAATAAAACAATTTTGCCTTATCATCAGGGGGAGACGGTTTTTGTGATAGCGGTAGTCTGGTTAACCTTCTCGAGTTATTCTCGGGTAAAAATTGGGAGTTTAGCTTGAGGTGCAAAAATATTTTGATTAAAGCTTGGACACCTGCCTTCAGGTTAGCAACTTTAACATTAAGGGGGTTTATAGACGATTCGTAAGTTGAATGTTTTTGGAAACGGTATTATAAACTATGACCAAATATTTAACCGTCGAGCGCTAGACAGAAAGATTTTTTATTTTCGACACTCAGAAAAAAAATTTAATATTTTTTCCAAAAATTTTTGGTAATTTTTATGATTTTTTGAGTTTTTATGACTAAAAAAGTTACGTTGAGTCAAAAATCAGACCTCTAGCTCTTTTAGTTCAAAAGATACGACTTGCGTATAGAACCTATATACTCAAAATAAGCTTGTTTCAAATTTTATGAAAAAAATTCCAGAATGTTAAATTTTTATTTCTTTATTATAATTAAACAATCTACGTGGACTTCAAAAATTCTAAAATCCAGTCAAAAAATATTCAGTACAAAAGATATGGGCTGCCTATAGAACCCCCTTAAGCTCTAAAATTCTTCAGTGAATGTGATATTGAAATTACAGTTACACTTAATTCGTACTATAATTTTTGAATATTGGGGAAAAAAAAGAAATTATGTCCATAGATATTTCAAAAAAGATTTAAAAAGAGAAGCAAAAATTGCCGTCACTGCAAAAATATATTATGCCATAGAAGTTTATTTTCACACCTCAAGCTTAATTCACTCAATTCTTATTCACGGAAAGCGTTTTGTACGTACGCTCCTACCAGACAATCTAACACAGACCACCCTAACACTCGCGAGGCGGACAGGCCCCTCTACACTGCCGCTATCACAAATGCTATCAGCTCCTGACCAGGTGTTGTTTCAAAAAAAAACTCACCAATTTTCAAAAAAACTATTATTTATCTATAATAAATCTCTGAAAAACGGTACCTATCGATCAAAAAAGCACAAATTGTTCTATTTATTTGCAAATTGTTTCAAAATTTTGTGACTTCAATAAAAATAAATATGACCTCAAATGTGCATTACTTCAAATCTGATTTTTGAAATTTGATAGTTGAAATTTCCCGCGAAAAGATTTCGAAACTCTTATTGCGGGGAATTTCAATCAGACTATAACTAGCGTGTACATTATCAAAATCCACCTAAAGAAGAACTGGGAAGATTGTTCTAAACTTCTTATAAAATATCGAATTAAAAAATATTCAAAGAAAATTTTGGTCGTCTCATTATCGAAATAAAGAGATATTTTCAGTATTTAATTATTTAAAGAAAATGCCGAATCGGTATTTTTTGAGTCCACGCTTCTTATAAGTGAAATAAACTATTTTTTTGTTAAAAAATTAATTTTTCAAAGTTATGATTTTTTGACTCCCAAACCACGATTTCCAGAGAAAAAACGTACAAGTTAAAAAAAAAGGATGGCCGTTTGATCCGAAAAAAACATTTTTATTATCAAATTAAGGGGGTAGTGTCCAGCTAAAAAGTTTGGCTGAAAAAAATGTATATAACTTAATCGGCCAAAAAAAAAGGTTGCTCGGGGTCTCGCAGCGCTATCTGGTGTCAAGCGCCCTTTAGCGGCAATATAGTAAATAGCCTTGATATCGCCCTGGATTTTTTTTTCTTTTAACTGAAACTTTTATCGGTCATGGTTATGAACGAAAAGATTTTTGACAGACGACAGGATTAGGGAAGTTGTTACAAGCTCAATAAAAAACCTGAGTCAGGAAAAAGAGCGTAATTTTCACGAAACAGAGCTCTTTAGAAGGCTTAGATGGGTTACTTTCAGCAGCAATAGGTCCCAATCTCGATTTTTTAGGGGGGTGTAACGACAAACTGCCTAAGGGTGTATTTTGTGAATAACCCAGGCAATGATCGATAAAATAAAAAGAGAACCGCTGGAATTTTAACTTAAAAAATAAATGCAATTGAATACTAGGATAACCTTCTTGGTAATTTGCCTAAACAAATAATCATCGATTGATTTTAACATAATCACAAAAAAACATATTTATTTTTAAATTTTTTTGACAAAAACAATGCATTTTTATTACAAATATACAAGAAATTAAAAATTCAGAAATTTTTAATCAACCAGTTTTTTGGAGCAAATTATAAACGTTGAGCAGTGAATGTGAGTTTAAATAAGTGTCGGAAAATAGTAAAATGTACAAAACTGAAAAATTAACCCTTATACTTTTAACGCTTTTAGGTAAATTCACGGTATCACTATCGATGAACATATCATATGTTACATATGGTTTTTTGGGGTCAAAATCACTATAAAGTTCTGATTTATCTGAGTTTAGAATGAAGGTGTATTTTCTCTTCAGAAATAGAATTATTAGTTTCAAAATTTTCATCTCAGCACTTACATACAAATTCACATTTAAAATATCTCTGGATGTACCTGCACCGTCATTTCATCTTGTATACGAGGTGTTACAATACTCTCTGTTTTCTCATTGAGTTGTTGTCTGTTGAAAATTTTCTCAATTTCACATTTCAGATTAAAAAAACGCTTATTAAACTTCTTGGATTAAAGTTTTGGCATTTTTTCAAAAATTGATTTCATTATGCTAATAATATTTTTAACCTTATATATATAGTATTCAGATCCCTACTACTCCTCAACAAATAAATGTGTGCTAAAATGTGATTTTATCAGTGAGTATTATTAAACGGAAATGCCAGAGTTTCATCACACAAAATGATTGATGTCAAATATTTGTCACCCTTTCGATAAAATGTGTTCTTTGATGCGCCATAATTATTTGCTACCATTAACACCTACTGTGCCGAATGTGTTGTCTCAATTAATATTTTCGCGATAAAAACCTTTTTTTATTTCTCAGCAATTTGTTATTTCAAACTTTAATTTATGACTTCATATATTATTCAAAATAAGCCTACTATATGTTTGAGCTTCAAACTGCATAAGAAATTCCGCAACGCCAAGAGTTTTGAGCATAACTTTTGTTCTAGGCCCTTAAAAAAATTTCGCTCGATAATACTAAAGAGGAGATTTCAAGGATGAAACTAATTCAATCAAAAAAAAATTCTATGTCAAACAAAAAAAGCCTTGTTCAAAAGACTGAATAAAAACACGTTTTTGGGCATAATGTCGTTTAAAATCAAAACAAAAAAAAATTCGCCCGATAATATTTAAGATCATTATTCTGCAGTCACTCTCGTTCAAAAATTAATGAAATCGGATGTCAGAATAAACATCCTTGTGCATTTGAAAAGTTCGACTTTGGCGCCCTCTTGTGCCTGAACCTACTTTCAAAAATCTGCGAGAACTCGACCAAAATTTTTTTCAGGGTCAGTTTAGTATTATATCAAATGTTCGGCCAAACGATTTTGCTGGACACTACCTCCTTAAAATTAACCGCCTCGTTGAACTTAGGTACAACCAGTTTTTAGTATATACATCTCAGAAAGATGGTACCATATTACACTTTTTAAAGATTTTTTGAAAAATTTTCTGAGTATTTGTCTACAACTGGAAAAAAATTGACAAAAAAATTAGCAAAAAACAGTTTATTTGAAAATTTGAACCTACGTGGTCGATTGTGACTCAAAATCGAATGATGGACACGCTAACTTTAACTCATGACCATGAAATCTAGATTGCTTTTTTTCATTTTCTCGTCCTGAAATAATCAGGATTAAATTAATTTCAAAATTCAGAGCTAAAAATCCAACTTCAACTTGCAGACGGAAGAAACAGTTCATTATAGTTTAGATTTTGAAATTCAAAAATTTGTCCGGTGCAGCCTGGGAGATAAAGATCATTTTTTACTAAAAATGGTTCATTCCAATATTTCAACGTTTCTTAGTTGTAACTATATACGAATCATGTTCACCTGGAATTCCTAGACAAGCTCAAAAGCTTATTTATTTTAAGTTCGTCGAAAATAGGTTTTAGTTTGTTAACGCATAGCCAACCATGTGTGAATAAATTCAATAATTTGAAGTAGTTCGAGCTAGAATTTGAGCGACATTTCCTTCTAAAAATAGGGCACAAAAAACTTCAAACAAAGTGTTTAAAGATAATTCAATGAACATATAATTTTAAATTTATTTTCGGAAGCTAATTTCGAAGGCAATATGTCGTATTACTAGTGGTCCTGATGTTTGAGCTTGACCGAATTTGGATCCCCTTGATTAGTTGAAGCACTTAATTTCATGGTGCGAGTTACCAGTAGTAGTCTGACACCGCTATAAAAATGGTTTCCCAGATAAGCAATTTGGATGATTACAAGCACTTAAATTCGCAAAACGTAGTAACTTACTTCGTTTTGGAAATTTAAGTGCTTGAAATCATCTAATTAACTGATCTGGGAAACTATTTTTCTGGAGGGGGTTATACTTTCCATTTGAGCTGAAGCTGCTGCTGATTGGCTGTTTGACGTACGCTTTCTGACTTATATTAACGGTTTCAAATACATGTATAACGGTTTTACATGTATAACGGTTTAAGAAATTTAGAATTTTTAAATAAACTCGATAAACGAAATGATATAGTTTATTATAGTGAGAAACACATTTAGCTGCTAAATTTTCTAATGCAATTCTTTTTCAGACAGAATATTATCCAACTATTTTGAAATATTTTTCATAAAAAAAATTGTTTATGGTTTAGAAACAATTAAAAGTTAAATATATTCAACAAGTTAAATTTTGTGTGTGATTTTTTTATAATTTATTTTCTGGTCAAATCAAATCAGTGAAATCAGAAATGTTGACCAGAATTTAAAAAATGATTGTAAGTCAAACAATGTGAAGTATTATTTCTTCAAAAAACTCCGCGGGACTTCTGTAGTTCTAAAATTAAGCTTTCAAATATTATCCGCGTATTTTTTACCATGACATGCTTGATTACAAAACATTCAATATTTTTTTCTGAAGAAATTTCATTAAAGAATGATTATTATTTATTAACAATATTGTGGCAGTATCCGGAAATTTTTTGATTGAAAAATGCATATAAGTTACATGATGCGAAACGCATGAATCATGCGGCATGATGGACCATCATGGATGGTCCGTTTCTAAACGTCAATGTATCGTGCTGAACCATTTCCTTAATTATAAGATAAGTTTGTAAATAAGTCAAAGAATAATTAAAATTTTTGTTGACAGAAGAAATATTAAAAAAATCCGAATTTTTTGAGAATAATGTAGAAAAAAAAATTGAAAACGCTGAATTTTGATTTTCCCTGGGAAAAAAAGTTGCATAAAAATACGATTTTCCAAGACACGCTGCGAAATATTTTTCGAGGAAACAAGGGCACATAATATTTTTGGCACTGACCATCAGGTAATTCTATTCTGTCCGGATATCTGCTGACATCTGAATTGCTTGCGAATTGACTTTTGTAGTGTCGAGAACTTTGCGAAAGAATTTCTGTTGATTTTGATCGATCACTTGTTTTCAATTTTTCTTTCCGGTGCCAATTACTTTCGTCTTAAAAGTGAAATGAATAAATCTAAAAAAATCTGCATGAAGCATTTATTGGTTGGACCGCCGTGAAGTCGAAGATTTTTTGACGGAAATTTTGCGGCTATAAGCGAAATTGCTAGACGAATGCGATCTCATTTGTCAGATCGTATAGTCAACACAAAAAATATAAACTTATTATATTGAAGAGGTTCGGTTGTTTATTGGAAATTTTAAGTTATTTTCGGTTAATTATTAGTAATATTTAATAATATTTTTTATGATAGATTTGAATAACACAAATTTTCAAAGTTTTTTGCAAGCGCCTCCTTTCTTCTAAATTTTCAGCTCGGTTTCACAAATAAATTCAAGAAATATTTTTACTAATTTTCAAAATGCATTTAAAAACTGAATATCCTTATTCTTATATAAAAAAACACTTTATCTATACATCGCTAGCTCTACTAGAATGCTAGAGCCCCCGCCCGGTGCTTTTTTTTTGGGCGAAATCATATCAAAAATATCTTAATTCATTATACATAATTAAGTATTAAAAGTACTACACTCCTATAGTACTACCGCGATAAGCCCTACTACACCACTCGGTCTACTGCGCGATAGCCCCACCAACCATAGCCCCATCCCTACTAGCTCTACAGCACCACTCTAGCTACATATATAGCTATATATATGGACGGCGGACGGCTGGGTGCGAACCGAACAGGAAACATTAAAATTCCTATGATGAATTGATATGAAAGAAGGAGAACGGTTTTTAACTTTCGGAAAATAAAATGTTTCCTGTTCACCTCCAAAAAAAGCCGTGCCCCGATTACGTCCATATATATATAAAAAATCTTTGGACGCTTATAACCAGAAGCCTTCCAAAATTTTAAATTCGTTGTTTTTGCGTAGGCCTGCGTCTTTACGCCAGACCCACTCGTTTTCGTAAACTATGATTTAATTTGTATTTTAAATTACTGATTGATTTGATCAAATTAATTCCAAAAAACTTATTTCGATGATATGACAAGATTATTTCAGCTTTTTGATGAGTATGTCACACTTAATTTGGACGCCATCGAAAAAATAGTAAAACCAAGTTTAATATTGTTATTGAGAATGAATTTTGTTCGAGAAGACAAAATAAAAGATGTAACTTTTTATTTTCCTTTGTGAGTCGCAAGTTGTCCGTAAAAAACCGCACAAAATTGAGAAACTTTATGTCAATAAACGAATGACTAAATTTATTTTTATTTCTTAGGCTAGAGATTTTGAAATTGAATATCCTTATTCCAACCAAAGTGAATCGTAAAAATGATGGTGACCTATATAACGCGTGTTCGAATCCCAGTATTGTCTAATCCTATGCCGCCTTATTCGCCGGGAGGAGGTCGGTCGGCTCATATTTTGCACCAATCAACTTTGACGCTTTGAATATCAATCATCAATTCTTATTCAATTCAAGACCATCACTTAGACCACACTAGTCGGATTCGAACACGCGCTATAGAGATCACTATCATTTTCAAGATTCACTGTGGTTGGGAGAAGGATTTAGTTTTTACGCCTTGTTTTCAGCCTTGATTGAAAATATTTAAATCGCGATCATGAAAATTAGCCGTGTTTTTTAAATAAACATTTCAAATAAAAGGGTTTATAATCGACACAATGTGCTGACAAACTTGGTAAAACATTCATGAAAGAAAATTTAAGTTTTAATTGGAAATTCAGATTGATTTTAAAAAATTGTTTTATTTGATGAATTAAAATTCTTCTTATACTTGTAAAGAATAAGGCTTCTTCACCTTTAAAAATTGATTTAGGTCAGCGAAGCAATTAACTTTTTCGATACTTACTGTTTTGGCGTCGATTGCTTTTTGGTTTTTGCTGTTCTGGTATCTGCTATAAAATATTTCTTTATTTAAATTGTATTATAATATGATAATAATAATTATATAGAGTAATAAATCTGATTTTAAACAGAACATCTTCAATTTTTTTTTATTATCTCACCATATATCTGAAGATTTTTTTCAATTTAAATATCTTCAAACTTTTAAATCATAGTCTATGAATCATAGACTATGATTCATTGTTAATCCTTCGGCTAGCTTTTTCACTCACACGTCATAACTGTGATGACAGAAAATAAACTGACCAATCAAATCACGCGATTGTTGACTCATTTTAGGAATTGTGTGATTTCATTGGTTACTTTTGTTCTGACGTCACAGTTATGAAGCTGAGTGAGGAAGCTGGCCGAAGGATTATCTTCGATAAAGAATTCAATAAAATTCCATAGGAACAATGAAAATGCATAAGCGATTCAATTTCACTTTTATTATTTGACAACGCCAAAAATTGCGTAGGCGTTCTCTGTATCCTACACAAAATAAGTTAATTTCCAACTAGGCACATTCAGTTTATTGCGCAATATCCTATCCCAACGAAACTCCATCTGAACAAAGTTTACTATCTCTAAAGCGCGTGTTCGAATCCCACTGATGTTGTCTTAGTTATTGTTTCAGTAATTGGTTGAGTGATTACACATCGATAAAATTTAGCGGTCCCATTATCAAGCCCTAGCCTAAAATCATACTCAAGACAATCACTAAGACAACATTTTGAGATGGATTTTTGTTGAGAATAGGATATTGGACAATCGGGAAACAGATTAAATTCAAATAACAAATATTAAATCTTGCGGAGGCTTTTACTTGACTTAAATACCCTCTATTAAACCCTCTATGTGACTTTAATACCCTCAGACGCTTGATGAGCATTCATGTCAGTTTTACGGGGTAGACCCAATTGCGGCGGCTATTTTTCAAAACGACAGCATTTTACACTACGCGCGGCAAAGCCCTTTTGAAAGCGCCGCGACTATTGTGCCAAACTGATTATTAACGCGGCTACTGCACAGCGGTTACTATTGTGAAAAACATAGTTAACAAAATTTTTTTACCGCACTCAGACTGCGTGGGTTATTTGAGGTTATTTGAGGAAATGGGTTAAAACAGCGTGGTACGATACACATACATATTTTCGATAATTGCACATGCTTATTTTGGCCGCACAAAGAGCTGTTTTTTAGCCTTTATAATCAACTGAAATTCAAGAATATTTATCAAATGGAAATTCATAAATATGTTCCTTTTCTCCAAAACAGTAATGAAAATGGGACCTCAAAAATTGAGGGTACCCGTCTTAAGGGGGTAGCGGTCGCAAAAATGTACTTTTGTACTCCACTTTACCAGAATACTAAACTGCTTGTAAACTTTTGAGAACAGTCATTTGGTAGATCTATCATTAATCTACAAACAAAACTAATTATAATAATTTTTGACCGACCTTGGTGACCACCATGCAGCGAATTCCAGAACACCTAATCAAAATTTCAAAATCTATCTCCTCCTGGAGCTCGCATACGATTTCACTCAAACTTGATATGAACCACGGAAATTTGGTATTATTCGGAGAAATATGTCTTCTCAATTTCTAGTGGAAACTTTTCTTTACAAACATCGCTCCTATTTATAGAAATTGCAGATTAATTTAGCCGGAAGTCAATTTTCATGATTTCTAGAATGAAAAATTTTGATCGTATCGAGTTGAAAGTACAATCAAATGAAAGCTCATAGTCTACTGAACAAAAATCTGCTTACGTCAGGTTAAAATTTTTGAATCCTTATATTCTAAATCAAGAAAATGTGAAAATTCCAAAACTAAAACGAAAAATCCTCGAAAGCGACTCGATACATTTATTTTATTTGATATAATACGTGGAAACATGTCTTCTCAATTTCAAGTGAAATTTTTTTTTAATGCATTGCTCCTATATAGAAAATTTATTTAGTTTCAACAGGAAGTCAATTTTTGGAGTTTCTAGAAATTATTTTCATCCGATTGTCCAAAAGTCACCTCAAATTGAAGCTACTGCAAAACTGAAGTGAAAAGTTGCTACTCACTTTTACTTATTTTTAGAATTTGATGCAGTTATTATGTCCCAAACCTGAATTAAAAAACAGTTGAGTACCCCCTTAAATCGCGAAAATATGCTGAAAGACATTCTCGATAATGTCTACGATTCGCCCTACGAAAAACAGCTCAGCTCTACTATTTCTACGGCTTACGAAATCGGAAATATTTTGAGAATATCATCCGCCGCTTTCACTTCGAATATTTCGCCAGTCATCACAACAGAAGAAGAATTGGCAAATATCACTCTCAATCTTTAAACTTCTTTAAATATTCATTTTGAATAATGTTTTCTTCATTCATTTCCAATAAAATGTAAATCAGTATTTTCCTCTTTAAAAATAAGTATCAAGTCTCAAATAATCCACGCAGTCTGAGTGAGGGAATTTTTTTGTTAAATATCTTTGTCACCATAGTCGCGGCGCTTTCGAAAGGGCTTTGCCGCGCGTAGTGAATGATGTCGTCTCGAAAAAATAGCCGCCGCAATTGGGTAGCCCCGCAGTTTTACCTTTTGAAAATTCCTTATTTCATTCATTGTGTTAATGTTTGTTTGACATCCTGTCGGATAAGTTATTGATAAATTCTTTGGCATTTGAGCATTATACTGATCATTTCGCATGGTCATCGGATTTGGATATTGACCCTGAATTTGACCTTGGTTCGGGTATTGACCTTGGTAAGGGTTCTGAGCTTGAGTTTGAAGTTGCTTTTGTAAAACAGCCAGTTGATTAGTCATTTGTGAAAGGTCAGTCTTCATTTTTCTGGTAGTTTCTAATTGTTCTTTATCATTATTTGTTGTATGACACCGTCCGCCAAAGCACATATTATCTGCACATTTACAGCCATGCCTAAATAATGTTTTCACAACTTTGTATAGGAACACTTTTACATTCAGTTTTTTTAGAAAAAGCGGCACTAAAACTTGTATATATATGTCACATATCCCTTTAACACCTTTTGTTAATCTATGATGTGTGGGCTGAGGAAGCCAATCCTAACACTCCTAAAACCCTTCCTGGCCACTCATGAGGCCGCTTTTCAGCTCACACATCCTAGATTAAGCAAAAGGTGTTAAAGGGATATAATATGTGTGTACACATTTGTGTGTGCCAAGTTGGCACTGCCAACACCAAAGTTTCGATTCGTACAAGATATGTAGAGTTCTAATTTCGAACATCCAAATTAAAAAAATTGCCGCATCAATTATTTGATCTTTCTCGTAAAATTTTGGGTGTTTTTAAACCATCGGTTTGAAATTCAGTTCACCGGTTAGTTGATAAAATTATTCAGTTCAAATATTTTGTTAAAAACTCAGACTTCAAAAGTTTTCCTAAAAACCCGTCTTTTTTGTGCCATGGTTATTCAGAATAATAACTTATTCTGTTATTCGTAAAAACCTTTCTTGGTGAAAATTAACGGTAAACCAGACCAAATTGAACTGATCAATTAGATGTTATTCTTTCAGCTTATTCAAATTAGAGCTCGTTCGACGATATATGAAATAAGACATTTAAACAGTCAAAATGGGTGCAGATATCATTTGCCAATTTTGTAGAAGATGTTTTCGAGGGCATTTGAAACTCAAAGATTATCTGAATTTTTATATTTTTCTTAATTAAATCAAGGACCTTAAAATTAAATCATGGGCCTTAAAATTACCGAAAATTTTTTTACAGGGGGACATCCTATATCGAAAATCCTACCCATGCGTCGAATTTTATCATGACGTTAAAAGAAAAGACAGAGTCCAATCACATCACACGATTGTCGAGAATCCTTTGATTTCATCGGTCATTTTCTCTTCTTGTGCCGTAATGATAAAATTTGACACATAGGCAGGATTTTCGATATGATTGCTAGCTCAATATCGCCGAATTTTCCAATATCACCGTAAAAAACCTACGCAATTTTACGATTTTCAATTAAGTTTCTGTCAGTATTGCCGAAAGGCTAAAATCGCTGTGAGTGCGTGAGTGTTTTAGGTAATTTTTGACTAAAATTCCTAGAATTACTATTATGTAGATTATTTTTAGGCGCATTAAGGGGGTACTGGTCGCAAATAGAGTTGCGCTGGGTGAAAGTAGAGCTTACTGAAGGATGCGGGCCAAAAAATGACAATGCGCTTTGGTGCTAAGATTTCTTTTTGATGCACTACGTTTAACCGCTAGAGGGCCACGAAGACCAAATCTTAAAAACCTCATCTCCTCCGTAAAGCACATATAGAATCAATCAAATTTTTTTTGGCTATCGCTGAAGTACAAAAAAGTATCAAACTTTAGAATTCCAGCAGGTACGATCAAGAGGTTTGTACTGAGAAAAGTACAGTAGATAACCCTGCAAATTACAAATGTTGATACAACGGCTTTATAGCACATCGGGATTGTATATGCATGAATGCCAGGGTATGCTTGATTAATGCGCATACCGAAGTAGTGGGGCTTGTAATTAGAGGGCTGTCAGAATGTATGGGAATGGTTGTCTGATAGATTATTTTATTTTGTAGCGTGGGATAAAAATTTATGTTCGGATGAAAGAGTTGGAGCCCAATCTGAAAAAAGCCTACTCCGGTACCCGCTCAAGGATACAATAAATCTATTTAAGTTTTTGCGGGCTATCGGCGCTGAATAGGAAAATTAGTCTACTTTCACTTGGCCGTGTTGAAAACATTTTGACAATGGAAAAGCATATCAGTAGATCATCCTCAAAAAAAATTAATTAACGCTTATAGGCACGGCGTTGTATCTGCAAGAATAAAAATCAAATGCCTAGTTTTCTTTAAACTAGTTTCGTGGACATGAATCAACTTCTATTTGCTATCTTGGGAAAAAAGTTTGCTATTTATTTCAGATTTAAAGAACATAACGGTGGCAAAATTCTCTTTTTACTTCTGCGCAGAACTTTTGGTCTTACTTTTGGCATGGTACTTCAATATTTTGAAGTATATGCTTGATTTATGTCTTACGCAACGTTTCGCTTAGGCAACGTTTCGCTTCGGCATCAGGGCTAATAGGTTTAGAATTTAAAACGAAAATAAAAGTTTCGATGTCTGTAAAATACTGCGATCGATCAGGTGACACACTAGCGCAGAGGTTTACAAAAATGCATTTAACAAAAATACATTTAGTAACTATATATGAAATTCTTAACATTTAATGTTCTTATAATTACCGAGTTAAAAAAAATTAAGAGTGCTTCAAAATTTTCAATCCAGGGACTATATTTATCAAGCCTGAATGTACATTTTGCAATTTGCGTATCTGAGAATTCATGGAAACCTTAACGAAAACACTGCGGCCATTCTTTTTATTCTGGCATACTATACACCGTGCGCTGATAGAGCAGTTATTAATTGTTATTTTGAGGGTTATCTACTGTATTTCCTCTAAAGAAATATTTTATCCGTTCAGAGAAAATTTAATATTATAACCATGAACACATAGACAAAAAATAAACTTGCTTCGATGTTTATTTTTGCAAGAAATGAGATATTTTAAGCTGTGACATAATTTGGTGACACAATCTTTTTCATTCGAAATAAAGTTTTTTCCCACGATACAAAATAAATAATATCTAGAGCAGTAATGAACAATTTTCATAATTTGAAGCCTTAATTACAAAGCATATTGTAGCGCATTAATCAAGCCACTATCTGCATTCCTGCATATACACTCCCGTGCTGCTATAACGCGTTACAAAATTTTTATTTGAGGGTTATCTACTGTATTTTCAGTAAAATTTTTCGACCGTAAGATTAAAGTTTGATATTTTCCCTACTCAGCGATAGCCAAAAAAATTGAATTGATTCTTATGTTATTTACGGAGGGGAAAGGTTTTTAAGATTGGTCTTTGAGGCCCTCTAGCCGGTTAAACTAGTATTCAAAAAAATCTTATGACCAAGCTCATGGCATTTTTTTGGCCGATTTAGTATAGTCTCAACTTTTAAGCGAAATCTATTTTGCGGACCAGTACCCCCTTAACGTCTCCTCCCGAAAAATGCTATATCTAGGGTCCGAGCGACCGGGGAACCATGCCAGGACTAAAGTTTTCGTGGTGTTCTTTGACCACCACAGGTTATCGTTACCAAATGAAATGACCCAAATACATAAAAAAAAATTTTGGGGCTCTTAGTGGCTCAGAATTTACTCGAGAAACTCCTTTTCTGTCTTCAAACTCGATAAAAATGGCATAAATATTGATTTTTTAAAATTTAAAACGGCAAGAGCGTGAAACGCAACAAAATTTGGGTTTAGATGAATAGAAGTTTTCGAATAATTCTGAAAAAAAATTTGGTCAGTTTAGGAAAAATTTTAGTATCGAAAATGACGAAAATGCGTAGGCGGAAAATGTTTTCTTGATGAAATATTTCGCTCAATGTATAACCCCAATACGTTCTCATGTGACAATTTTTTTTTTTTCTGACATTTTTTATTGTTTTCAAATTTTAGTTAGAATTTTTATTTAGTTTTATATTTTATTCAATCGTTTAAAGGTTCAAATTTTCCCCGGTCCGTACCCTACTTATATGACCGATTTTTTTTGGGATAAACTTCCGGTGATAAACGGCACCTCCCTGTCATTCATCAGCTTAGCAAATCAAATCCGTACCCATTCTTTGACTTTCGAAATTGTTTATTCCAAATTGTTAATATTTTACTGATCTAAAAATTTTTTTTAACTGTAAAATTCAGTTTTTGCGAAACTGTTGAACATACATATTTCCAATGGCTTAAAAATTTTCCTTCGACGACTACTTTCCTATTTTGTGTTTGGACATTAATTTTGCTTCGGTTTTTCAGAGGAAAGAGATAAAACATTTTTTTGTACTCAAAATATGTTAAACAGGTGTAAAATATAGATAAAATAATTTTTACATGCCAATTAATTCAACGTTTGTTGTCTAAACCACGAACTCTGATAACTTCATTTTAACTTTGTGAATTTTTAAATAATCTAGAAACCACAGTTAGAGTTTTGCCTCGTTTATTAAGTACCACGTTTTTATAAGCTCAATTCAGAAAATATAATTAAAGGAATACATGTGGATGCAGCCGGGTGTATTTTAATGATTTGATTTGAAAACTGCTTGATGAACAGATTTTTAAAATCAGCTTGATTTCTTCATTCAGTAAAAATATTTTTGTAAATTGAAATTTCGTTAACATTTCGGAATTTGAAATATTTTGCTTAAGGATGTGGGCGACGATAATTGGGCTCTTTTTTTCTTACACCATTTTCAAGTGAAGTTTCTAGAGAACTGGCTTACAGTAATAATCAAACGTATGTACTTAGGAAGGTGCGCAGTTACTATTCAGAGCATCTTATACCTCAACCTACGCTCAGAAAAATGATTTTTAGTAGGCGTCCCTAAAAGCACTAAAAGTCTACTCCTCATTCATTCCTCATCACTTTTTCTTGTTATTTGCGATTCAACTTCCAATATTAAATGCGCACCTCCGAGCGGAAAATTTAATAAAATTTGCCCCTAGTGGTCAAAACAGCGCGTATTTGGAGCCTTCACGCAAAAGCCTACTCCTCCTTGAAATATATAGAAAATTTAAAATTTGTGCATCAAATTCACCGCAAAGCTTTGATTATAGGTCCGAGCGGAGAGTTTTTCTGATTTTTTTTTCCAAAATCGCAGGAACGACTTGTGAATTTCTAGTTTTTGGTGAAATTCTGAACTATAAATTTTCTAAAACCTACTTTTTTGAAAAAAAATTCAAAATTCAGAAAAAATCCTTAGGTAGTTAAAAACTCAGTGACAAATTCTCTACAAATAGGGCAATACAAAAGTTATCTGAGAAATCTCAATTATTGTCACCCTTAATTTAACCTTTAATTTCAACCCCCGAAAACCGACTTTTCTTTGAAAAATCTCAAAACCAAAAAAAATCTTATAAGTTTAAAACTGGCAGAAATTCTCTACAACATGGGTGAATCAAAACGTATTATACTGTAAGCTGAGATATCGTCGCCCACATCCTTAATATTTTGCTTAACAAGCTTTAGATTGTTTTTAATAAATTAGTTAATTTTGCTTGGTGAAAACGTTAGAAACTTGCAAGCATTAGTTTATTATTTCGTTACATAATTATATTCAAGCTTCAGCAAACGCTTTGCAAATTGCTATTATACCTGATTGATTGCTCAAAAATTGCGTTATTTATATTAAAAACAGGAAAAATGACCAATCTGCTTTCAAAGAACTAGAAATTTCACTCGAATCGCTGATATATCTTCGAAAAATTATCACATTATGTTATGTGATACAGATGATAAATGTTTTCAAAATAATTCTATAACAAAAAAAAAATTTTTGAATTTTCTGAAATTTTGTATTTTCGAGGGGTGGTCGAGGCAAGGGGGTGGTCGAGGCAAGGGGGTGGTCGAGGCAATCTTGACTTTTTTAAACTGCGCCTCAAGAATAAACGAAGAACAGTAGTAACTTCATCATACTTTGTATGCAAAGACAAGGTTTTGATGAATCTTTGAGATACATAAAAAATAATTTCCATGTTTGGAATAGGCTGTCCAACCACTAGAAAAGTGCCAAAAATTAATCTTTTAATTTTTTGTCAGCCTTCGTCCATGACCAAATTTTTAAGATTTTTCACGAATGACCATTTTATTCACGTGGGAATCGACGTTCGGGCCCGGAATTTTGATTTCTTCCTAGGTGGCGCTAAATCGCAAAAATGTTTTTTTTTAACTTTTTCACAGCATTCATGATCATTTTTGCGATTAAGCGTCACCTAGGAAAAAAATCTAAATTCCGGGCCCGAACGTCGATTCCCACGTGAATAAAATGGTCATTCGGGAAAAATCGTAAAAATTGGGTTATGGACGAAGGCTGCCAAAAAATTTTAAGATTAATTTTTGGCACTTTTTTAGAGGTTGGACAGCCTATTACAAACATGGAAAATAATTTTTCTTACTCTCAAAGATTCATCAAAACCTTGTCTTTGCATACAAAGTATAATGAAGTTACTACTGTTCTCCGTTTATTCTTGAGGCGCAGTTTAAAAAGGTCCAGATTGCCTCGACCACCCCCTTAACCGGGTTTCCACCGGTTCTCAACGGTATGAAAGGTCTTTTTGAAGCTATTTTACGAAAAAACCGTAAGAGCTATAAACTTCTATTTAGCATGGCTGGAATGACCGAAACCTCGGCTGCAAATCATATGGTTTTAAGAATTTTTATAAATGGAATTTTACCAGTAAATCGAACTTAAAACCGGTATTTTAAAATTTTTAGAAAGATTCAGCGCCTTCAATAAAGAAGCTAGAAACGTGAAAACTGTTGAGGTTATAAACACTCACAAAATCAAACTATTCCCAAAGCGAAATTTAAAAAAAAAATTTAACTCAAGAATTTTTCCAAAAATTGGTATTTTGACAAGTCTCGCGATAAAAAATTCAGCTCCCTGAGTTTTCCTAATTTCTGTTTTAAATCTTTGTCATTTCGAATTGACCCTATAATAAAAATAATCTCAAAGCCGATTTCGGATATCTCTACTCGTTTTATTTCTAGAGCAGTTCAAAGTTTAAATTGAGTAAAAAATTGCAAGAAATTCGTGTAATTAAGGGTTGAAATGGACGGATAATTTACTTAAACTAAAAAGTAAAAATTTTTTCTCGCTAACAAATAATTTAGTGAGAAACAAATGTGACCTCATTCCCGATAAATAAACATCTTTTTGTAATCTGTACTATTCAAATAACCGACGCGTGCCACCGCCACCTTAAACTTGTGCGATTTTTCTCAGAAATATTGCGGTGCGGCATGATCAAAACCCGATTAAGTTAGTTATAATTATCTCTTAAAAATAAATGATATTTTCGCTGATTCAAATTCATTTTTTTTATGCTTTAAAATACCGTTGGGAACCTCCTTATTTTTTATTACTTTAATGACAATTTTTAATTCACAAAGCATTTGTTCAGTTTTTTTTAATTGTTTGAGTAAGAGATTTGGTTGACCTTTTGACAATATGCAATCATGCATTATATTTAAAACGAGCAAATTACAGTTACAAAGTAAAAAGTAAATATTGTGGTTTTGATGATTGTTGCAAACGGCTCATCACTGATGATGTATAAATTATCCATTTTGGAAGTAAAAAAATGGCCTCATTTCGAAAACTTCAGATTTATTTTTTTCACTTTTAAAAAATGTTAAAAAACTTTTGTGTGATCAAAAAATGTTTTTGTGCAGAACATATGAGTTTCGCCTATTTTGGAGATTTCATTTGTCTTTATTTTGAAGAATATTTATAATTGTTTAATGACGATAAATCGCTGTGTAGTAGAATCCCGCTTGAATGAAAGGAGAGATATCAACATCTGGTGATAACGGGGACTTCGAAAATATTTTTCAACATGAGAAAATTTTCTCTACGAAATAGATATCAAAAAAATTTCATTAAATTACGGCAAATACGATTTCAAAAAAGTTTTTTTGGAACTGTTTAACACAAATTCTAGTTTTAAATCTAAGAAAACGAAGTATGTTCAAATCTATTTTTTTGATAAACCAAAAATGCAACAATTACAAATTAACTTATAACTTAGACTGTTGTTATTTCAGCAAAGTAAAGTTAATTTTAAATATTGGCAAGCAACTTATATCGTCTGAAATTCTTTTTTAAATAAAGTTCATTTTAAAAAAATAGCAAAACACTTAAATTTCTTCTGGCAATTTAGATCTGACCTCATGTTTCTGATAAAATAGGCTTCAGAGTTGTCTCTGGCAAAATGATTTTTAAGTTTTTTGCTAAAATTTTAAAATGACTTCGAAAATTGTGACAATTTCCTCCGTGACAATTTTCGATTACTTTTTGATCTTGTATTTGAGACTTTTTTTGTTTCTCATGCTTATTTCTCATTTTCAAATCAAAAAAATCAAAAATTTTCATTCTTCTAAAATCAATTCTGGTCGAAAAATAGAAGAATCCAATTAAAAACATTTTTGAGACTGTGATTAATTTTATGCGAATCTTTTGAAAAGTATATCGATAAAGATAAGCATTCTGGATATCCTACTAAGAAACGATCAACTCAAATCAAAGAATCAGCAGTGATAACTCGAGTCTTGTAAGTTTCGCACCTCGGAGCGAAACTCATATATTCAAACGTAATAATTAAAACTGGCTTCGCCAGTCTCAATTATTACATACTAGTATATAGTATATAATATTACCTATGTGTTTATTATAACGCTCTGACAATACAGTAATAACTCAGTGAAAACAGATGAGAATATGATTATCTGTATTAACTGAGTTATTTCTGTATTGTCAGATCGTCAAAATAAACCATACTTTAGAAAGTATTTGAAGGCTTTGAGACAAACGATCTTAAAAAAAATTATACATATCTAGCTTTTATTTTTAAAAGAGTTTGCAGAAATACTGGATGAATTATATTTCTTGTCAACTAATCATTGACCTTCACTGAGACCATCGAGAAAATTGTGATTTCACACAATCTGCAGTATCTTTACAAGGTCATTCAGCGGGTCCTTAAGAGGTCATTTAAGGGGTTTTGGGTGCTGGAGTGCTTGCAAACGTCAACTTTCTTTGTTCTTTGAATTAAATAAAAATAATATATTTTTACAATAGGCAAAGAGTAACTGAAAATAAATTCATTCCAAAATGAATAGGAATCATATCATATGATGCAAACAGAAATGTGATTTGATTTAAAAAATTGATTCTGCATAAGAGACTCGATCATCCGGTTAATTGAATCACTGAGCTTTTAATATTTTGACACCACTCGAAAATACAAAGAAGTTTAAAATTCAACGTATCAATTTTTGTGTACATACGTCACTACACACATTTTGTTCATATCCTTTTATTACACTTCGGTTAGAATGCGTAGCCAGATAGAAGAATCAATAAAAAAATTTCCTAGAAAAATCGACGTGGCTACGCATTCTAACCAAAGTGTGAAAAAGGGATATGCGTTCGATCAAATTTTGTATTAAATTAAAAGCAATGCAAGATTCCAATGGTTGAGAAAATTTTTATAATTTGTTTCTTCAAATGACTTAAGATTCTCTGATTTTTCGTTATTCCGACATTATGATTGACACATTTTAACATCTTCAATTTTGTCCATATATAACAACTTTTTTACTCATAAAAGCTAATTATTTCATTATGAACTTTACTTCCAGGTTAATCAACAGCGATGCGTCATAATGTTGTCTTTTTCCAAACAAAAAACGGACGGACATCATTTCAATTTAACAGTAGGGAAGTTTCACCCCAGGAATTCATTTTCTGGGTCGAAAATCAGTTCAGAGCAATTTTTTTCAGGCAATGAGGAACCACCAAAAGTTTTTAAATACATGTCGAAAATTTCACAAAAGTAATCTCCTCAAAATTTGATACAGAATGGCTATATTTGAAGTGCTTCAAGGCTAACCCATCCTGATCTTTATCCTCGACCATGTTGGCGACTGAACTTTTAAAAAACTATAGATCAGCTGACAATCGAACCCAGGTAAAATATTAATGATTAATAATCGTCACCATTACCCTATACACTTTTTGAAGTGACTCACAATTGCCAAACTACAATTATATTTTGATAACATTTCGAGGAACTTAAATATGTTAAAAATTTCTTAAAATACAGAATGTAAAGCTGAAAATAACATTTTGAGATAGTTCATAGATTACAAATATTGTGTTATTAAAATTGAGTAAAAATTTTGCAAGGCATCATTTTTTAGCTAAAATTGCTCACGCATGATGTTTTCGATGTTTCACCTTTTCCTTAATCAGCCGGTAAATGAATTCAGATAAAATGAAAAATGCGCAGTTTTAAATATCACTTGTGAAACTTACAAAACAAGAAAAAGACTTTCCATGGAAGATTTCAAAAATTTGCCAAAACCTTAAAAATTAACGGATTTACAGAAAAAGCATACGAATTCTATAAACGTCACTTTTCAATTTAACAAAAAAAATTCCGGAATGTTTATGACAGATTGAGATCAGAAGCGTGCTATATTCGTATGTATAGACAAAATCTGAACATCCAAACAAACAACCAGAAATATTTCCGCTTATTTCGAAACAGGGCAATCCAATTTTTTTGAATAAAGCCCAAATTTCCAAAAACTCTAGATTATCGCTGAACTTGACTTGTTTGTTTTATGATAAAAAATTCAATTGTTAAAATGCATGATTATGTTAAAATACACGAAAACGTTAGCAGAAACCAAAATGAAAATTTTAAATATCATCACTTTATTGAATTTATTCTACCAACCAAACGTGCTGCAAACAAAATCTACCGATTCTATACGAGTCTTAAAGTATTTTTTTACCTGCATGAAAAGTAGATAATAAGTAGAATGCAAACAATCGCGACCAAAGTTCCAATAACTATAGCTGCTAATTGTCCTCCACTGGAAATATTGAGATCAATATCAAGTCCTCCATTTATATCTAAAGAATCTTTCGTCTCTGGCATCCTTAATGACTTTCAAATTGTTTTTCAAGTTTATTTCTCCCGTTTGTTTAATATTTCTTGCTTTTAATTCCTAAGAGTAATTTATTATATGTTGGTTCACTACGAAATGAGCAGATTGGACTATTTTTGACTATTTACTCATTATTTATACAATAATTATAACATTTAAATATGGTACGGTCCAACAGCAAATATCGTCACCAAAAAACGCCCAAAAATTACATATTGTGATGTGGATATTGAGAAATTTGGCATAAAAACTTCCAAAACACATCGTGAGGCCACAAAAGCACTATTTATCGTAATGAATCACATGAATAAAAATACCAAAAGCGCAAGGAGTTTTCAAACTTTCAAAAAATGGCAAATGTTTAAGGAGGTGCCATAAGTCCTGCAGATTGGTTCATTTTTTCAGAGCAATATGAAAGAAAAAAATGTGAAAAATTTATTTTTATTTTTCATCTACAATAAAAATGTTCATTCTTGGGAACGTTTTTATTTTTAATGTCTTAATATAACTAATTATCTGTAAAAATATTAAAACCCACTTTTTACTGTACATCCATTTCCAACTTAACCTGACTATAGAATTTTTTTTAAAGACGATATTAATAAACTTCAGACATTGTCGGTTGTAATGCGCTAAAAAGTCTTGTTAAAATTATGCACAGTCAAAAATTTCCTTGATATCAAAGTTTGTTCTCTATGAAAAATGGTCAAAAATAGCCAAAAGTAGAGAAAAACAACATTTTTTGAGATCAAAATTGACCTTCAATTGCATTTTGGTATTCTAAAATTTTCTGACTATCTGAAGAAATGGCGCCTATTACACCCGCAATTTTATTGGAAATTCTTTGCTAGCATGAAATTTTTTTAAATTTAGTGCCAAATGACACTTATCGAGTGTACAGCCAAGTGTTAAAAATTTCATCGATAGTTAAGAAATGATAATCGCGCAACCAACTCAATAGTTGACATACGGAGATTTGAAAGATACCAACAAATTAAATGAGTGATTCTACCTGAATTTTCATTAAGAATTAGAAAAACCACAAATTCAAAATTTTGGACATGATTTGCTGTAAATTTTTATAATATTTCTAAAAAAGTCGATGAAAAATGAAAAATAAAAATTTTATGATTTTTAAACAGCGGTCAGAAAATATGTAAGAAACAATGAAAAAAGTTCAAACTATTTTTTTGTTTTTACCCACAAATTTGAATAAACAAAACAAAAAAAATTTTGGACAAAAAATGCGAGTTTTATCAAATAGTTTGCATTTTTTTTGAAATTTTACGATTTCAAAATGAAAACTCGAACTCAAATACTTCCTTAAATGAATAAAATAATATTATTAAGCTGAAATAATTTATATCGGTTCAGCTAACATCTATAAGAATAAAAAAGATAATGAACTTATTATTTTCGTAAGTTATAATGACTCCAGTCTGCTGGGTTTATGGCACCCCCTTAAGGGGGCTTATTATAGTTAGCTGAATCGATATAAATATGTTTCAGCTTAATAAAATTATTTTTATTCATTTTAGAAAAGATTTGAGTTCGGGTTTTCATCTTTGAAATAGTAAATCGAAGCATTATGAAAATTTTCCGCATTTTTCGTCCGAAATTTATTTTGTTTTAATAACTGAAATATGTGGGTAAAAAACCAAAAAATAGCCACTTTTACTTTTTTCATGGATTAATGATCCTACATAATGTTCTGACCCGCTGTTTGACAAGATCATAAAATTTTATTTTCCATTTTTAACGCTTTTTTCAGAAAAAATATGAAAATTTTCCCCAAATCAGTCAAAATTTTTATTCCTTGGTTTGTTTGAAACTTCCATAAAAAATCATGCGAGAAATAACTATTATTAAATGATTTTGCATCTGGTTAAATCGCCGTATGTCGACTAATCGGTAGATCGCGCGATTATCATTTCGAAACTGTTGATGAAATTTTAACCTTGACTGGTGCACTACGATAATTCCATCGCAACTTTGAATCTTTAAAAATTTTTATGGTTAGTGAAATAATTTACTTATAAAATGGTGGGTGGTAATACGCGCCATTCTTTGTTTCATAGTCAGGACATTTTTTGGATATAGAAACCGAGGCAAATTTAAGGTCAGATTTTTATCCAAGAAAAAGCTGGTTTTGCTCTACGTTTTGCAAATTTTACCCTTTTTCGAAGAATAACCTTGATATTAAGAATTTTCCACTTGTGGCAGAGTAAAAAGTTAACTTATTTAAAAAGCGGAGTACAAGTCCGAAAAGCTGAAGTTTATTAATACGGTCTTTAAAAAAGTAAATTCTTTATCGGTTAAGTTGTAAAAATGTATGCACGAGTGCAAATTTTTTTTTGTATTTTTCAACTAATAAGACTATATGTCTGATAGTTAGTGCTTATTTTAGAAAAAAAATTGAAGTTTGTAAGAATGCACTTTTATTGGAACATAAAAGAATAAATTTTCTACATTTTTTTTTTCAAAATATTGCTCTAAAAAAATGTACTTAGCTAATCTGTTGGATGCTTAATGCACCCTAAGGTAATTCTAAATTTTGAAGTTTTAGCTAGTTGACTTAAAATTCTTCGCAGATTTTGAGTTTATCTTGAATTTGAGAAAAAAATTAGTAAAAGAATTAGTAATTCAATGATTGTTAACTGTGATTTAATTCAAGAGCTAAAGTTACTAAGCAGCCGTTCGCGCGTAAGAAGAACGTTTTCGACAAAAATTTTTCAATTCTACGCCAATGTTTCACCTATGTCGGCAGACATAAGGGAACTACGCTCTGATTGGTCAATTTAAACAAGATGTAAAATTATAATTAAATCGAATGGTGAAATAGGAGTAGATTTTGATACACTTCGGGTCGTCGCGACAATAAAAATAATATTTCTAGAGTAAATAGTTAAAAAGCCATCAATTTCAGTGTTTCAGGAATTAAAAAAATGTTTTCACTAACATTTTCTATAGGATATTTAGGTTGAAGCCTCAAACTTAAAAAAGCCTATCTTTGGTTTTCATATTAGATTTCGAATGCGTTTTGGTTTGCGTAGGTTCTAAACTGTGAGTTCACTCAGATGAGCCGCTGGCGCGCCGGAGCTGCTGTATGAGAAAAACTATAACCAATGGATTTTTCATCCGTAGATCGCAAAAAATCTTAATTTACTGGCCAGCCAACTTCAAAAGTTCAGAATATAAATAGCGCTTGATGATTGGTCTACATCATTCGCCGCCAACTTCGGCACAGTTTTGAATTTGAGCCTTACGAGCGGTAATTACGGCAGGCCCAAAAGATGCATCCGGGCCGATTATTCCATCCCTATCCTGTCCCGTTTTAATCCCCCAAAATCGAATACAAACGGATAGGGATGAAGGGATAGATTAGCGCTTTTATCACGGGTCCGGATAAGGCCTATCCTCTTTTATCCCTTTTTTTGTAGATACACGAAATAAAATTTTTAGCCTGCAGACGAATTACGTAGGGTAGATTTAAGGAGTGAAGATTACTTGGTGGTTATGCGTGCAGCGAGTTATAGCTCTGATTAGACACACAAGTTGAGAGCTAACCGGAATTCGGTTAAAATTGTGTTAATTTATTTATAGTAATTACTTGGGTAATATTTGAGAGTAAAGATAAATGAATAAAAATTGGCGTATTTCGGATGACTCATGCACTTCCGTTAAAGTCCGGAAGTGAGGTTATATTGTGTTTATTGTCTTTATATTACGTTATGCTTGTGGGTATATTTGAGGGTGAAATAGATTCAAAAAAAAAATTAGCGATATTTTCGGATGACTCATCACTTCCGTTTGAAACGGGAGTGAGGTTAAAATTGTGTTTAATTTATTGTATATATTACTTGGGATTGATATATTTGAGGGTAAAATATTGTCAATATAAAATTGGTGGTATTTTGAAGATGACTCCGCGTTAAATGGGAATAGTCAGTAGAATTTTACGTTTTATGATTTCATATTATTTATAAGGTGAGTTAAGAAGTACAAAGAATTTAAAAAGTGGCATTTTCGATTAAATTGGTCACTTCCTGTTAAGTTGTCTTAAAAAATTAGTTTTATCACTATCATATTAATACCAGAAGTGTGGTTCGATCGAAGTGATAATATGACAAAAAAATGTGTCATTCACTTATTTGACATTTCACAATTGCAAATTCCTTTCTAGATTTTTAATGTATAACAAAATTTTTTAAGGTCAATTTCTGTTTAAATCCTTGAGAATGATAATGACATTCGACACTACTGTGGTCTTGTCTAAGCGAGCACATAGTCTGAGGGGACAAAACGGGCAAACCCTACGCATTTCTTTGGAAAACCCCGAAACAACTATTATTAAGCGGACAAAACGGATTTTTTACAAAACTTGAAAAAATTTTCAAGCTTTTATTTTAAGGGGGTGTGGGGTCTCAGCTTTTTTTTGGGGTAACTTTGGGTGAAAAATGCAGCCGAAAATTGAGGAACTACTCAAGAAAGTCATAAACTTATTAAAAAAACGAAAAAAATCCAAAAAAAAAGTCGATACATTTTCATTTTTTTCAGAAATGTTTTTTGAGTATTTTTTGAAAACATTGAAACTCACTTTATCGACTCAGAAAAACTAAATATCAAAAAGCTGTTAGGAAGATTCTAAAACGAAGAGATTTTTTCTCAAGCTTGTCATTGGGTGGTACCTTTCGACTAAATCCGATGATTTTATCTTCGAGTTTCACTTCTGGTTTACTAAATGCGATTCTTCTAGAATTCAACAACAATTTAAAAACACTTCTGTCATCATTATAACCAAAACATGTTTTCTTGTCTCCACTTTCCCAAATTCATACTGCATTCTGAAATGTATACCTAGAGGAGATAGATTTTGAATAGCAAAATTTTGAAATTTAGGCGTTTATTAGCTACTCTAGAAAAAACTTAGTTTAGATCATTTAAAATCCTTTGATCATTATTACAATAATGAGTGTTTTTGTGGTTGCATACTGATAATTTATTATTGTAGATCAAGATAGATCTTACCAAATGGCTATTCTCGATAGTTTTGAAGCAGTTTAGTATTCTGGTAAAACGTGGATACAATATAGTAAGTTTTTGCGACCAGCTACGCCTTAAGGTAATTTAACAATTTTAAATCATTATTCTTGAATACGGGCAGAGTGTGGCGCGTAGTGGGGAAAGCTCCGACAGAAGTTAATTCTTATGCCTAGCTCTCTTGGTTATGAATAACTGGGGTAACCAAATTATATTTAATATTACAGCCATACACGTTAGTCGTTTTTTTTCGTCGTTCAATCCCATTGTGAGTTCGACTGGAGAAACTAGATCAAATAGTCGCAAAAACCGGTTTCTGCAAGTGAAAACTTGGAGAAAAATATCTGGTGGAAAAAATTCGGCTTCCTAGGTTGAATCACGTGACAGGAAAATCAGTCATCGAAATTGCCAAAAATGACCGAAATACGCTGTTTGTTGCGAATTAGCGGTGAATCCCGGTAATCATTGGAGAAAAAGACAATTTCCTGCGCACCGCAATTCGAATGAGATTCCAGCATGCTGAAAAACCGGTTCCGCTGATCTAGTCTGGTTTTTCTCAGAAAGATACCTCCTAAGAATGGTTGAGCGATTAAAAAGCGACGTTTGAATAATTTATATAATGTCGAATTTATTAGGAAAAATTTGTCGGATATTTTCCAAAAAACGTCACGGATCTTATTTTTTAAGCATTGAAGGAAAAATTTATGAAATAGCTTCGCAAACTTTATTTTTGAATGNCCTTTTTCATGAAAAAAACCTTTGATATTTAAGAAATTTTCGACTGTGCAGAGTAAAAAGGTAACTTATTAGCGGAGTACACCCGACAATGTCTGAAGTTTATTAAAATCGTCTTTAAAAGAAATTCTTTAGTCGGGTTAAGTTGGAAAATGATGCACAGTGCAAAGTGTTTTTTTGTATTTTCAACTATAGACTATAGTCTATAGTTAGTTATGTTTAGGAAATAAAAATGTGAACGTTTGTAAGAATGAACACTTTTATTGAAAAAATAAAAAAATAAATTTCCACATTTTTTTTTCAAATATTGCTCTAAAAAAATGTACTAATCTGTTGGACTTATGCCACCCCCTTAAATCAGAGTCGTATACCCCCTTAAGGTGATTCTAAATTTTAAAGTTTTAGACTAGTAACTCAAAATTCTCCAGATTTTGAGTTTATCTTGAATTGAGAAAAAAAAATTATAAAAGAATAGTAATTCAATGATTGTTTAAATTGAATTAATTCAAAGCTAAAACGTTACTACAGCAGCGTCCGGCGTAAGGATAAACGTTTTTCGACAAAAATTTTAAATTTTACGCCAGATTTTCACCTATACGGCAGACATAAGGGGTATCTACGCTCTGATTGGTCAATTTAAACAAGATTTAAAATTTATAATTAAGTCAATGGGTGATCAGAGTACGAATTTTTGATCACTTTCGGGTCGTCGCGACAATAAAAATTAATATTCTAAGTAAATATTAAGATAAGCCAATCAAATGTCAGTTTTCAAGGAATTAAAAAAAAATGTTTCAAGCTAACATTTTTCTCGTAGATATTGTCGTAAAGCCTTCAAACTTTTAAAAAAGCCTATCTTTTGTTTTTCATATTTATATTTTCGAATGCGTTGGTTTGCGTAGGTTCTAACGTGAGTTCACCAATACGCCGCGGCGCGCCGGACGCTGCTGTATGACGAATATAACTTTATGGATTTTCATCCCGTAGACGCCAAAATCTTATTACATGCCAGCCAATCATAAAGTCAGAATATAAATAGCGCTTGATGATTGGCTACATCATTCCCGCCACTTTCTGCCACATTTGAATTGAGCCTTACGAGCGTATACGGGGTTGAAATTCATTCAGTTGACATCATAATTATAAAAAAAAATTTGTGACGTAATTTTTACCGATTTTATGTTATTATTACGAAACTAATAGCCAAGAATTTTACGAAATCAATGACGCTAGAAAAAGGTTATAAAAAATCAGGTTATCATAATGGACGTAATAATAAGACACGTGGGTTTTTTCATGGCAAAATATTTTATTTTATGATAAATCAGAGAAGATATTTTATGTCGTAGAAATTATTAATAGGTTTTAGTGTAAAATTTAGGAAATGATCAATATTCAAAATCACCATTGAGGACAGCTTGCAGTTAATCGTCTTTTCTGTAAACATCATTAATTGCATTTGTAGATAAAGGAATACTTATAAAGTTATGAAAAAGTGTTGGTCGAAAAACGGTGGATATCTGATGTTATATCTCTTTAACACCTTTTGCTTAATCTGAGAGATGTGGGTTAAGGGAGCCAATTCTGACACTCCTAAAACCCCTCCTAGCCACTCATGAGGCCGCTTTTCAGCCCACATCTTTCAGATTAAGCAAAAGGTGTTAGAGGGATATGATTAAATTCCAAAAACTCTGCACAAAATAACATGCTACAGACCTCACTCCTTAACTGATGCACCTACCAACCAAAAGCGCACTAGTTAAGAAGTTGTGTACAACTTATCCCAATACTTTTGCTTAGAAAGCTACATTGTTGGTTCATATTGTTATATTTTGAAGTTTAACTTTGAATTTTACGGAAATTTTTTTTCGTTTAACACAAATCAAATACAGCCAGCAGTTCATGACGTCATAAGTTAGCATTTTTCGAAAAAAATTTCAATTAATGTTTAGTCTGTGTTTGAATCGAAAATTCTCGAATGTAAACATCGAAAATCTTTTCAATTTGTTCTCTTTTGAATATCTCGAACAATAATAATTCAAGAAAATTTTTGATAAAATTAAAAAAAAAACTTTTTCGACGATTTTTTTTTAGACAATTCTGCCGTTCAGAACACATTGACCGACCCCGAAAAATGTATCAGTTAGGCCAGTATAATATGAATGATATCCTTTTCCCAACCAAAGTAAATGTTGAAAATGATGGTCATTTTTATAACGCGTGTTCCAATCCCACCAGTGTTGTTTCAGTGATCCCTTTGAGTATAATTATAGTCAAAGGTGCTTGATATTGGAAGTGCCGAAGTTGATTCGTGCGTCATATTAGCCCATCTACTCCTGGCAGGTAAGGCGGGGTGAGATTCGACAATTGTGGAATTCGAACATGAGTTAAAGGGAGCACCATCATTTTTAAAAATTATTTTTGTTGAGAAAAAGTGATAACATAATATGGCTCAGGCCATTGGCCTAACGACTGTCCGAAAAAAACAGTTGCGCAAATTTACATATGATTTCAAATTATATTGATCAAAATATACCTTACGGTATGTAAATAATTGAACATAATTTGTAATGTAAAAAGCGTGCAACTTAGAATTGTTTGCCTCAAGGTGCGGTTTGTTTGGCTACGAAAAATCTCCCACATATGTTTAGAAAATTTTCGAAAAAAACCATATCCCCGGATTAACATTATGAAATTTTAAATATAACCTTATCAATTTTTTGGAAAGGTATTACAAACTGTAACTAAATTAATGATCATTTTTTAAACTTTTTATTTTTAAGATTTAGAACGAGTTTCAGTTTTTTATTAAAATGTTTTGGATTTATTTTTTGATTTGAATGTCTGAGAAAACTAAACAAGCAACGTTGAGTTGAAAAACCATAAAATCAGGACACTGGCTCTTCTATATAAAGAAATGTTTGTTGAATATTATATTTGTTAGATTTTTGTATTTAGTATAAATGAACTAGTTTGAAGGTTACATGGTCCAAAACAGACTTTTCCTCAGTTAAGGATTATGAAAGAACAGTGCTATGATTAATCTATTACGGGGCCCTCTTGTCGTTTTTTGCAAGTTTTTCAGCCAAAATTTTCATATAGTTCGGCGTTTGAAAACGAGTCATCTGATTGAGTTTTTGATAGCTCAAACTGAGCCCAAATATCTACTTAATACAACAATAACAATAAATTGGTCAAGATCGGACCATTTTAGTTTTTTTCTGAGATTACCAAAACTTTCTCATTATCAGTTTTTATTAGAAAATTTTTAAAAAATGGCGTGAATCGGACCTTTTTATTCAATTTTTTTTTGATATTTGTGTTCAGTTTGATCAATCTTAGAAGTTCTAAGTTAGAACTTAATCGGATGAGTTGGTTTCAAAAGCCGAATTTTATAAAAATTTTGGCTTAAAAAGTGGCAAAAAACGACAAAAGGGCCCCGTAATTGATATGAGTGTTAACTATCATGGACAACAAAACTGCGAATAATTAATAAGAAATTAACTATTTGCATAACTTAGCTTGATCGACGTTCCATATAACGTAAACTTGGGTTTTCCACAGAATTGACCCAAGAAGATATCAATTCTTGCTAAAAATAAGTTCATCTCTTATAATTAAAGAAGATTTTTTTTCAAAGGCACTTATCAAAAATATAATCTGAAAAACTGTTGTCTGCCTTATTAAAGGTCGGCACGGAAAAGCTTTTATGCAAAATGTCATGGCTGGAAATATCTTTCAATTGAAGTTACTTAACATTTTAAGTTAAGTATTTACCGGAACAGTGGATTACCCCAAATTAATTTCAAAGTTTATCTAATCGCTTCTTAATTGGCGACAAAAATTCTCTTGTAGTCGGTTTTTTTTATAAAATATTTTAAACCCTGGGACAAATATGTGCTAAAATGATGCTAAAGAGCAAACACTGAAATTTTTTTAGTGCTCCTTGTTATCATAATTTCAGAACCTTTGGGGCTTTGAACATTGCTTCAAGTTGATTTGGGGTGATAACAAAGTGTTCTACCAACCAAATAATCATAAAAAAATCCTTGCGTTTTTTCAAAATGAAGTTTAAAAATAATGTTTGCTTTAATTTAATCAGTAAGACTTCAAAAGTTCATTTTGACGTAAGCCAAAAGTCATATCCCTTTAACGACCTTTTCTTAATCTAGGATGTGCGGGTTGAGGGAGCCAATTCTAACGCTCTCAAGACCCCTCTTAGCCACTCATGGGACCGCTTTTCAGCCCGCACATCCTAGAGTAACACAAGGTCGTTAACCGCCTCACACCCAGAAAAGAGAACTT
>SCLH01000244.1:448030-492044 GCA_004367855.1 Oikopleura vanhoeffeni | reverse complement strand
TTTTCGATTGAAAACAAAGCAATTGAAAACGAAATAGCATTTAACAAAAATTGATATGAACATCTGGCTAAAGCTTATTTTTGTCATACGAAAAACTAATTTTATTTTGATTAAAAGTTCAAAATAAAACAATTCCAATCAAGAATGCTGCGTTCTAAGCAAACTTATTGAAATGTTTCATAACTTGTACAAAATCCTTAGCGGTAACAACTTTTTGGTAACAACTGTACTGCAATATTTCTTAAATACATTTTATGATTTTTCCTACGAACTTTGAGAAACAAACATTCAAAAATTACGACTTAACCCAATTGAGCCATTCCTGCATTAAATTAAATTATTAAGAATTAAAAAATAATGGGTTTGAAATTAAATTGAAAATTTTTTTCAATGAGTTTTTATATTATTAGTTCATGTTTTTATTGAAAATAATAAATCTAAAATTATCATTGTTTATTTTTCCCTCATTTCCCGATGAACACATCTCTTAAAAACAAACTGATAATTTTTTAAACTTACAATTTCATCTTTGAGAAAATCTCCCGAACAAAAATGATGGTTCAACACCACTCCTGAGATACTTTATACCCTGCTGAGATTGTCTGATATCACCAGTCGCTAGAGGGACCTTAGTTTGAGGAGGTGGTGTGGAGCACTTCTGAAAAACTTTGAACAGACAAAATTAGAGTACTAATAACACAGCTTTGAGGACACGCAGAATTTACTATCGAGTTTGTTATAAAACTTGATATTTTTTACAATTTCAGTTACAAAAAACCATTGAAGACGTATAGGATCTTTCTACAAATCACGCCATTAAATAAAGAGAGGGAACGTTAATCCGCAAAAATTTTATCGGCCAAATTTTTAATTTCAAGGTGTCATTTATAGCAAGACTTTCTAGTTAAAGAAATTGAGCGGACGTTGATAACGACAATGAATGAGTTTTTTGGAAAATTAATTGCAAATTTCGGTTCTAGAGCAGTTTACGCCTTGAAATTTGAAGAAAAATTTCGAAATTTTGGAGTATAAAAATGGCGGATAACCGTTCCTTTAAATAAAGTCTATAAAGTAATAAAAACATAAACTTGATTACAGTGACGGAAACATATATCGGATCCACCGAATTTGATTCATAAAATTTATCATGAAAAGAATTTTTCGATGTGCTGAAATTAATATGTTAAAATTGGCTCGCTCGAAGAGGGGGCAATTTTTACTTTTAATTCTTGTAGGCCTAAAAATAAAAGTGGAATAAAAGATGTACATTTAGTTCATGAACTAATTCAATTGTAATAATTCACTGAATTATTGTGACGGGATCATCATTTTTAAGCGTGGACAAGTACGCAGAGCCTAACGTCACGTGCCGCGCCTGCGTGATAAAATTGAGTGATGATTTTTGAATGTTAACTCCAAGCGTGACGATTTGCCACGGGCGCCGGAGTTTCTTTTTATCATTTTTCAATTACAGCAATTTTTTGTTTTTTTCTTTTGATCAGGTGCTCAGTTTCATATTTTGATAATAAGCGCGAGAATTGAAATATCATTCGGATGTTTTTCCCTTTTGATATATACCTGTTACAGGTCACCTGTAGAATCATTGTACATTGACAAAAGTTTACCGTGGAAATATTTACCTCCCGTGATATTTGCTCATCTGCCAAAAAACCTTTTTTCAACTAAACAGATATCCAATATAGCCAAAGCAAAAATAATACTTTTACGACGGTTTAAGAATGACGCCATAATTTCAGACCGTAAAGTAAAATTTTTATAATTTTCTTGCAATTTAATCCATTATTCCTCATTTCATAAAATTTTTCTACACTAGTCTATATATAGAAATGAAACGTTATTATTTGAAACACTATGGGTGCCGCCCATGCGCGTCACGTGACGCGCCGTTTTTTCACTCCTCTCTCCCTCGCTATGAGTCATAGCCTATGACCTACGAATAATTCAGTGAATTATTATAATTGAATTAGTTCATAAAAAAGTTTATAAAAAGTCATCAAATGCGAAAAAGAAAATTAAAAATTCTCTCATTTTCGCCGATTCTCACAAACAAGTGCATAAATAACACGAATTTAGGGTTAATTTGACATTTTCAAATTTGAAATATTGAACCGTCGCCAATTTAGGTATTGCATCTGCAAAAAAATTCAATGTTTTTATCATCATTCTCATGTAAAATGAGTCTTAAATTTTTTTTGAATAATTATTTCTCATGATTCCTTCTCTCCTTTCTTTCGCCTACGCAGTCTTCTGTAATCAGTATTTCGGAAATTATAACTTTTAGAAATGCTCTATTTAAACCGGAGGCCATACTGTAATGCAATAAAAGTCTTAGAAATTCGTTACGGTTCTTTTAAGGGGTCTTCCACGTGATTTGAGTACTTTTGAAAAAAAACATTATACAGTAATTTGAAACAATACTCAAATTACGTTAAAAAAATTCCGAGGTCAACTTCAAACGTTTTTAAGAGTTTTTTCACATTACACCAAAGTCCGAATAAAATCTCGTGACGAAAAAATCCAAAAATAAGGTTTGGAATATGTCATAAATTAATCCTTATTTCGCGAAAAATAAGATCACGTGACGTTTTTGGAAAATATTATTATGTTCAAAACTCTTGAATTAGGTGTTAATTGGCCAAATTTCTGAAGGCATAAAAAAAAATAATATTCGATATTCCCACATTGTCCTTAAGAGGGCTCTTATTGACCACCACTTCACTTTTTTCAAAAATTGATTTAAGCAATTTTAAAAAAAAACAGTACTACTTTTACCGACCTTATTCCTTAAATATACGGTCACGTGATCATTTTGGGGATATTGTGTAACGAGAAAAAAGTCTAATAATCTTTTTCTGAACCCGCTCAAAGGCTTTTTTTGATGATTTAAATTTTTTTGCAAAAAATAAGTACTGTAATACAGTGGAAATTAAAAAAAAAAACGCACAAACGTCAATCATCGAAATAGTCGATCGATCACTTTGTAAATTTTATTCATCCATGATAAAGGGTCCTAAACTACGATTAAAGGCCATTGCGCCACGGATGGCGCAAAAGACACTACGGGAGTAAACATAAGACTCTGATTTCTGACAGTTTGAAATAACGAATTTCTGAAGCTATTATGTATATATTACGGAGCCCTGCGGTCACTTTTTGCCACTTTTTCAGTCAAAATTTTTATATAATTCGGTTTTCGAAAACGACTCATCCGATTGAGTTTTTTGAAAGCTCAAACTGAGCACAAATATCTAGTGAATAATACAATAAAAGTGAATAGGTCATAATCGGACCATATTTATATTTTTTCCGAGGTTACTGAAGTAGTTTAATTGTTAGTTTCAGTTGAAAAAATTGGAAATAATGACCTTATTCGGCGGTGATCAAAAGGAGAAAACATCCGGATGATATTTCAATTCTCGCGTTTATTATCGAAATATGAAACTGAGCACCTGATCAAAAGAGAAAGACAAAAAATTGCTGTAATTGAAAAATGATAAAAAGAAACTCCGGCGCCCGTGGCAAATCGTCACGCTTGGAGTTAACATTAAAGAATCATTACTCAATTTTATCACGCAGGCGCGGCACGTGACTTTTGGCTCTGCGTACTTGTACACGCTAAAAAATGATGATCCCTTAACAATAATTCAGTGAATTATTACAATTGAATTAGTTCATGAACTAAAACAAAGTATTTTATTTTTTCGCAATAATGTTTTATTTTTACGCTGAACTAATAATATGTGATTAGTTCAAAACCCACTAAAAAACGCTGGCCCCAAAAAGTGATATTTTTACCGCGCTTGTGACAAAACCGACTAAACAATTGAAAAACACTGTGCCTGTTCACTTAATCAGACCCCGGCAAGCCAGAGGTACTTGTCTGACTTGGTTTGGCTTGACCAGACGAAAAAATTATATTGGCTTGGCTTGACCAAGCAAAAAAATTCGTTGGCTTGACAAGACATAAAAAATCGTTGGGTTGACAGCTCAAAAAAATATATTTGCTTGGCTTGACTTTTTAAGGACCAAAATTATGGAAACGATAAATAAAAACTCGGATGCACGTGAAAAAGATCAAATTAAATCGATATAATCTGCAAAAAATCAAATCGTGATATTCGACATAAAAAAAATCAAGTAATAACTTCAAATATTAAAAAAATTAAGAAGTTAAAATTTTCAAGAATTTACTTCAAAAATGTAAAAGGTCTGCACTTAATTCTTGGGGCCAGCGTTTTTTTAGTGTGTTTTTGAACTAATTACATATTATTATTTCAGTGTAAAAATAAAACATTATTGCGAAAAAATAAAATACTTTGTTTTAGTTCATGAACTAATTCAATTGTGATAATTCACTGAACTATTGTGAGGGGATCATCATGCCGCGCCTGCGTGATAAAATTGAGCGTTGATTTTTTAATGTTAACTCCAAGCGTGACGATTTGCCACGGGCGCCGGAGTTTTTTTTTATCATTTTTCAATTACACCAATTTTTTGTTTTTCTCTGTTGATCAGGTGCTCAGTTTCATATTATGATAAAAAGTGCGAGAATTGAAATATCATTCGGATGTTTTACCCTTTTGATCACCGCCGAATCAGGCCATTATTTCCCATTTTTTCAACTGAAACTAACAGTTAAACTATTTCAGTAACCTCGGAAAAAATCTAAACATGGTCCGATTCTGACCTAATCACTATTATTGTATTAATCACTAGATATTTGTGCTCAGTTTGCGCAATCAAAAACTCAATCGGATAAGTCGTTTTCGAAAGCCGAATTATATAAAAATTTTGGCTGAAAAAGTTGCAAAAGGTTGACCGCAGGGCTCCGTAATATATACATAATAGCGGTCAGAAATTCCTTAGTTTCAAACTTGTCAGAATATCAGAGTCTTTAGGTTAAGCTATTACTTATTACTTCTTTTTCATTGTGACCTCTTACAGGTCACCTGTAGAACCATTGTACATGGACAAAAGTTACCGTGAATTTTCCACCTCCCGTGATTATTTCTAAATTTTCGAAAAAAAGCACAAACGATACATATATACCAAATAGGCCGGATCGATTACTGTTGTAAATTTTATTCATATCTTGATTTATACCGTGTCCCCACGATTTTCGCAAAAACCGAACCAATTAGGTTAGATTATGTAAATATACTGATGTGTGCCAATTTTTATTGCGCGTTTTAGTGTGTCGATGAATACTTTTTTTCGAAATCAATTATTTTTCTCAGGTAGTTCGATGTTTACCTCGCAAAAACATAGGCTTATTCATAAAATAAGAGGGTTTTTAGCGTCGAACGCTAGTGTAGTAATGTAGACTATAATTTTATTTTTTCAACGAAAGATCGTGTGATTTGCTTTGATCACAAAAAAAATTAGTCTCTGCGGTGGCGGGAGCGTGCCCCGGGAATGTGAAAAAAAAATTTTGAAGTTTTCAGGATTTTCACTATTTTTAGTATTTTGAAAAATTTGATAGGAAAAAAAATTTTTCAAAAAAAAAATTTCAAGCGGGTCGTTTTCAGCTGATTAAAAAGAGAAAAAAAATTTCGAAAAATTTTTTCGAATTTTTCAAAAAAAAAATTTTTCGGAATGTTTTTTTTTGTTATTTTTTAATTGGTGAAACGCCCGCAAAAAATTTTGAATTTTTTCCCCTTCAATACTTGAAAAAAATTTGGAAAATCTGAAACAGTAAAAGTTTGAAAAAAATTTAAGAATCGAAAGTTATGCAAAATAAACCCTTTCTTCATGAATAGATATTAAAAATTTGATTAAAAAAATAGAAATTTATAAAAATATTAAATAAATTTCAAAAATGAACTGTTCTTAATTAACCCTCAATTTCTTGAAATATAATGAAAACGATTTGAACTAAAATAATGAAAACATGAAAAGTCTTCTTCAATGCGTCTCAAATAATTCAAAGTATTCTTTAATAAAAAATTAATTTTAAATAATTAAAAGAGTTGTATTTTCATGCGTGAATCGATTCTTTAATTTCTAGATCCGATATCGAGGCGTTAAATTTCGGCGTATTGGCACACCATATCCGTAGAATAAGTACTCTTTCAAACGAATTCATATAAAGTTGGAAAGAGTAAGCTTTGGAAATCCCAAGCATTGAAAATAGAGTCATTCAGCTCCACAAACATAGTTTAATTATAATTCTTCGCAAAATTTGCGCGACATAGGCACATTTGGCGATTCCGGCACTTAAGCGATATTGACACTCGATTATTGAAGCTGGAATCTAAAAATTGCGTAGTTTATTCGCGATATCGGGCCTTCCCTGTATTAGGAAACTTTTCAAAACTTTTTAAGTATTCAATTAAATTCCGAAAAAAATATTTTTTCAAATCTCGTTGATAAAAATTAAATCGCCTTATTTTAATTATTGTGTATGCGTTATTAAAATTATTTGTGATGTCTGCATTTTCAAGTAATTACCGGTCATTTTCTGAACTTAATAATTTGAAATCAATTTATATATAATCCTTTCATTAAATTTTATGATTTAAAAAACGTTTTAAAGACGGTAATTTTGACTTCATTAGCTTCACGGTGCGCAAAGTATCCGCCATCCGATCACATATCGATCAGATCGGACATTTTGTGATTCCGGATCTGCCGGTCGGAAGCAATTCCAAAATTTGAATATCGGATCGGACCAGATTGAAAAAACGTGATCGGATCGGGAAAAAGACCGATCTGATCGGTTTGCTTCGGGTATTTCGAGCACATATTTTAGCTCGGACGCCCATCCCTGGGCAATAGGGCTATTGTTCATAGGTGGACATAGGTTGTGACATGGCTATGTGGACATAAGCGTCCCCGTTGTTTATGAATTTTTGAAATTTTTTCTGAGGTATTTTTCGACAGTGCGAAAAAAAAATTGCTTGAAAAATTTCTTGGCAGGCGTTTAGACAAATTTAAAAATTAAAAAAATTTTCGATAAAATTTTTTGCGAAAAATTTTGAAATTGTCTGAAAAGTCGCAAAAAATTTTTCAGCAAAAAATTTTTTTTTCCAGTGTAGAAAATACTCGCGAAAAAATTTCAAAATTCTTAAAAAGTGTATATGACACCATCTATCTGAGATGTATGTACCAAAAAACTGTACATAACTAAGTTCAACAGGCGGTTAATTTGATGATAAAATAATTTTTGTCCGATTTCAAACGGCATCCCTTTTTTCTTACTTTTACGTTTTTTTTCTCGAAAAATCTCGCGGTTTGGGAACTCAAAAAATCATATTTCGCAAAATTTTTTGTTTTTTTCCCAAAAAAGTGTGTTAATTCATTTATAAGTGACTTGACCCAAAACTTACCGATTTGGCATCTGTTATATAATTACATACTAAAAAACGAAAAATCGCTATATTTTGATGCACCGTGACTACCAAAAAATTTTCATAATTTTTTTCCCATTTTTCATATATATTAACCCAGAAGTTGCAGACACACCCATATTTCTATAGTTCGAAATTAATGGTCACGCTGTATTATATACATTGTATGATTAGCGGTCCTAAATTGTGATTAGGTCTCTAGTCAGGATGTGTCGGAAGACACATGGCAGTTTAACTTGAACAATTACAAAATTTTATGAAAGGAATAATGGATTAAATGCAAGAAATATATAAAATTATACTTACGGTCTGAAATTGTGGCGTGACGCCATTGGCGTCATTTTAAGGGGGTATCAGCGATGTGGCGGCTGGCTTTTTAACTTACGAAAAATTACGTTTTGTTTATTTTTTTGTGCTGATTATTCGTTAGATTGAACCCAGGAATAAATGTGTATTCAGCTCATTAAAATATTTTTTTATCTATTTTAGGAAAAGATTTGAGTTTCGAACTTTTATTTGTTTGAATTCGTAAAACTTTCCAAAAATTTAAAACATTATTAAATTCACGCATTTTTCACCCAAAATTTTTTTTTTTCTGAAATTTGTCAATGAAAATGAAAAAATGCCACTTTACTTTTTTCATTGCATGTTCAACAGATTTTCTGACTGCTGTTTCAATTCAACCATGTTATTTGTCATTTTTGTCGACTTTTTTTAGAATTATGAATTTTTTCGCAAATTCAAGTCCAAAATTTTTTATTGATTGCTTTTGGAATTCTTCTTGGAAAAATCAGGCGATAAGTTGTTATTATCTATTTGATTCCGGATTACAACCGATGGAAGGTCATATCGATATCGTATTCTGAGCTACTGATGAAATTTACAACACTTTGCTGTGACACGGTTTGTGCCATTTGGCACGCAATTTATTAGAAATTTTATTTTTAATTTCAAAATAATCCAATTAAATTTTCGGGTGTTATGCTACTTTTCTTTTCAAAGTCAGGAGATTTTTTGATATTTAACGCAATTAAGGTCAATTTTTCCTAAAAAGCTGTTTTTTCTCTTTTTTTCATGAAAAAAAACTGTTATATTAAGGAAATTTGTTCATATGGATAATGGATCTCACTAATCAGCGCATAACACTCGAAAATGTCTGAGTTTATGATATCGCCTTCAAAAAAAAATTCTCACATCGGGTCAAGTTGGAAATGGAGTTGTAATGAAAAGTGGTTTTTTGATATTTTTACAGATACTTAAGTGTTTGTTGAGAAATTTTTAAATATAAACGTTTGCAAGAATGAACAGTTTTATTGAAGATTAAAATTAAAATAAAAAATTTTCACATTTTTTTACTTTCAAAAATCACTTTGAAAAATGTACCAATCTGCCACATCGCTGCTACCTCCTTAAACCGTCGTAAAGTATTATTTTTGCTTTGGCCTATTTCCTTTATGACTTTTGAGTAATCTAGAGATGTGGGCTGAAAACAAGAGAAAGCGGCCCCATGAGTGGCTAGAAGGGGTCTTAGGAGTGTTAGGATTGGCTCGCGCAACCCACATCTCTTAGTTAAAAGGTCATAAAGGATATTGAATATCTGTTTATTTGAAATAGTTATTTGATGAGAAAAATATCACGGGAGGTGAAAATTTTTACGGTAAACTTTTGTCCATGTACACTGTTCTACAGGTGACCTGTAAACAGCCTGTTTCTAAACAGGTCAATGAAAAAGAAAAAATTAGTCTAATAAGATCGATTTTCTGATAGTTTGAAATAAAGATTTTTGAGCTATTATGTACTATATTACGGAGCCCTGCGGTCACTTTTGACAACTTTTTCAGCCAAATTAATTAAATTCGGCTTTCGAAAAAGACTCATCCGATTGAGTTTTTGATTGCTCAACTGACACAATATCTAGTAAATAATACAATAAAAGTGAATAGGTCAGATGGACCTGTTTAGATTTTTTCGAGGTTTACTGTATATTCCGTTTGAAAAAATGGAAATAATGGCCTGATTCGACGGTGATCAAAAGGGAAAAACATCCGAATGATATTCAATTCTCGCACTTTTTATCAAATATGAAACTGAGCACTTGATCAACAGAAGAAAAACAAAAATTGGTGTAATTGAAAAATGATAAAAGAAACTCCGGCGCCCGGGGCAATGTCACGCTTGGAGTTACATTTAAAAATACGCTCAATTTTATCACCAGCGCGGCTATATCCCCTCAAATATTTCAGTGAAATATCACAATTGAATTGTTCATGGCTAAATCTACATTTTTTTATTCCACTTTGTATTTTTAGGCCCACAGAATTAATGTAAAATTGCCCCCTCTTCGAGGGGGCCAATTTTTACATATTAAACTTTAGTTCGTGATCCATTATTTTTAACTAAATTATGCAATTTATTTAGTCCATCAGCCAAGGCTTACCCTGAACTCACTATCAAAACAGCAAATACGAATTATGAATTTGTATATGTCTGTGAATCTCATGGCATAGGTCGGTTTAAAAGACCGTTATGGGCCAAAACGGTCCTTTACACCGATTCTTTAATTCTGTACCATAACTTATGGCACAGAATTAAAGAGCACTTTTAATACAAAAAAAATGGAAATTAAATATATTCTCACATTCATTCTTGCCCTGGTTTTATGTGAAAGCAACAGAAAATGTTACGGGATGCAAAGTCTAGCCAACTGAAACCACTGCAAGTCTCTAAATTAAAAAATGACAATTTTCGGAGTCATTTTAAAATTTGAGCAGAAAATTTCAAATTTAGTTTTGCCAGAATCGAATCTGAAGCCCACTTTATCAGAACCATGAGGCCTGATTTTAACTGCCAGTAAGTGTTCTGATATTTTTTATAGATAGACTTTTTTTCAACAAATAACTTTAGTCGAAGTTTAAATGTTGATTTATTATCTATATTTCTTTACATGAAAATGGAATAAACCGAAACCCGTAGTAAATACTTCATTTATTATTTTAAAGTTTTACCATATTTTGATAATCACGAACTAAATATCATTTTTACTGCCGAATTATACTTCCTTATTTTCGATTTTTCAATGGTAGTCTTTTTGTTGCTTCTTAATGTTTTCGCGGTTAAATTGGTGGTTATTGGTTTTATAAGAATACCCTCAAATTATATGACAGAAGTTGAATAGTTCAGTTTACAGTGCTGAATTGATATAATTTCTTTAAAATATGGCGTAGAAAAGTTAACCTGACAATTTAAAATAGCTTAGCCAAGTTAATGCAAATAACACTAAATTATGTACTTATAAACCAATCTACTTCGGCAATTTCTAATTTTTCAAATTATATGACATTCAGGGACTACTTTCGGGGAAAGTTTTTCGCTTAGAAACCATTTAAAGAAAAAAAAAAAAGTGAAGTTATTTGAATTTCAAAACAAATAATTTGAAAACAATTTTCGCAAAAATTCTCGAAAAATTTAAATTACGACATTAAATTACGACTTTAAACTTTAACGTTTAAAGTACGACAAATGTTCGAGCCTTTTCGATAGGTGACAGTCTAGTCCACATGGTTTACAATTTCGTTTTCAGAAACGACTTATTTGTTTGAGTTCTTAGATCAGAGGAAATTGTCTGAGTGTTCATGCAAAATTGGTACATGGTCAGCCCTTCAATCTCTGCAATGTTCGAGTTTGCAGCCCGTACAAGATTGAGCGTGCTGATCCCCGACATTGCTTTCAGATTTCCCCTCAACCATCAAAATTTCGGAGAATTTGCCGATCAAATTGAAATGATTGAAGAAACCACTATCCTTCATAAAGACGTTGTACGACGTTTTGGGCTACCATCAAACCTGAACGAACTTACAACTGCTTTCTTGAAAACAGTCTCAGATCGGCGATATAACTCACCA
Source organism: Oikopleura vanhoeffeni (assembly GCA_004367855.1). Taxonomy (NCBI): domain Eukaryota; kingdom Metazoa; phylum Chordata; class Appendicularia; order Copelata; family Oikopleuridae; genus Oikopleura; species Oikopleura vanhoeffeni. Next base: position 480,772 of record SCLH01000244.1, on the reverse strand, counting down.
TACTTGAAACAAGTTCTAGTAATTAAACCGAGATTTTACCCTGTATGTCGGATTTTACCAAATTGTATTATGAAGGTCATTTTTATGGTTGAGGTAATCAAACAAGAAATTTTTGACAGCATCAAAGCCTCACCAGACTTTCGCACCATTGCTAATCTTTAACTTATCGAGAGAACTTTCTCATTGTCCCTCCACACCAGGGATCGAATTTTTCCGGGTCGACGGGTCGGAAATTTTGACCCGGAACGCAGGTCGGGTCGGTGCCGACCCGACCTGGAAAAGTCGCCGACCTTCCGACCCGAAAAATGGACATTGCGCAAAAAGACTTTGGAATCTCCATGAGCGTGTGGGATGACCTTGACTAAGAAAGTTTTCTTGATTATAATAAAAATAGCCTATTATTATTTTCTGAAAATTAAGGAGGTTTTAGTTTTCCACGGTATATCTTGTACAGAAGTAATTTGTTAAATTTCGAGACAGGTAAAATCTTTCTTGGGTGTGTATAGTTTATTGTGCTATTCAGTGTAGAGTAGCGAGTGAGGTGGCGCGACAGATGGCAAGAGAGATGATCACGTGGGGAGCCACTCTACACTGAATAGCACAATAAACTATACACACCCAAGAAAGATTCTACCAGTTCCGAAATTTAACATTTTAATTCCACACAGGATATACTTACTTATGTATGAGGTTTATTATATATTTTTCGATTTTTTCTAGAAAATAAAATATAATTTTTTAAGAATTTTCTAAGCATAAAACAAGTTGCCTTATATCTAAAATATTTCAAGAGAAATATAACTAACATGAGTTAGTTATACAGTAAATTTTTAATTCAAAGTGTAAACCCCTATTTCAAAAAAACCATTTATTTATTTTGTGAAATATAATTTGTTGACTCTACTCTGTCTTTTAACTGAATTTGTTTCGCATCATATATGTCTGTTTTTTTAGCCCTTAATAGAATTAATTTATGATACATTAATATCGGTAATGACTCAAGTTGACCCAAGGGATCTCATGATGGCAATTATTATTTTCAAAACAATCTAGAAACCCGCATAAGTTAACCCGCATAAAACCGGTATTTCACCATGATATAAACATTTTTTCAAATGAATATGACCCACCCAAAACGATGCATCACATTAAAATTATTGGAAGCGTGTTCATAAATTAATTTTCATTTTAAATGAAAATGTTCATTCTTGAAATCAGTTAACTTCCGAGATTACAAAGAAGGCTTTGGAGAAAAATATCTGAAATTAATAAAAATGCAAATTCGAACTCGCAAATTGCCAACAACATTTTTCACACAAAATTTGACAAAATACTTTTGATTCGCACCGTTTAATAACTGTAGGTTTGACTCTGAACTAGTAACAGACGATTTGAAATTCCTTATTTCAAGTCGTCTGTTGTAACTCACAACTTGTAAGCATTACAACTTATTTTAAATGGGTATCGATGTTTTTGACCAGGAATCGGCAGACTTTGCCCCAATCTGCTCTATTTCACTTTTTCAGGTCGGTTTCAGAGCTCATTGGGTAACATTTTTTAATTTTAAACCCTAGGCAACTTTTATGGGAGTGACACTAAGTCCGAAATTGGCATCAAATAAGAGCACGAAAGTTTTAAAACTGTTTTAGAGCAGAGCAAACGATTTCAGAAAATTTGCCGACCCCTTTTTTGACCCATCTTGTAGAAGATCGATTTTTAAGTCATTTTTTTGAGTTTTAACATGTGTTCCCCGACTCAGTTTCAATAAAAACCATATGAAGCGCTAGAGGGCTGATTTTTGGCAAGCGAAATTTGAGCGTTTTTCGGTTACCATTTATTTGCATTAGGGTCGTCGACCCAAAGGTAATTATAATGACTTGAGCCTTCCTCAAAGCATCGAAAGGGTTGACTTTCTAATGAGCGTATTATAAACTTTGGGTCAATTATGAACTGTACGGTTGCTAGAGAGCAATGATGAAGTTGCGATTGACATTGAGTATTGACCAGTTTCTGCTCTCTAGCGACCTTAAAGTATAGGACTGACCCACATTTTCAAATACGCTCATCAGAAAGTCGATCCTTTCGATTGATATGGAGTCTCAAGTTGAAACGATGACCTTGAACTTTCGTTGGTAATTGGAGGTCAAATTATGGTCGCCGTCCTAATACAAATAACAGGTAAACGAATAACGCTTCATTTTCACTGGCCAAAAATAAGTCCTCTAGCTCTTCATACGGCTTCGCTAGAACTCACGCAATTTGAAATTTCATCACAACTTTCTTTGGGATCGCCATGACTCGTGATTCACGAGTCGTGAAGGACCTCATTATTCTAGATTCAATTTCTCACATTCACTTTTTCACAATTTTAGACACTTTAGGCACTTATAATATAATTATAATGTAAGCAGATATATAAGTCTTATATATCTGCTTACATTGAGTTCATAAAATATAATTATAAGATAAGGAAAGGTTATGTGGATCATAGACCCTCAGAGGACAGATCATAAATATTTGAAAAATGCGGAATCTGAGCATTCGATTAGTTGATCCCTTCCAAATCTGACCAATGAAATTGGCAAATTTTGCAATCAAGGGCATCTTCAGTTATATCATCAGCTGTTCTGAGAATTTGTAAAAATTTAGAATTTACACCTTGAATCGATTTTTGTCTCTTTGCTTGATGATAATAGCTGATGTACTTTTCACTTTGAATTTTCGTGATTCTAGCCAGAAATTCAGCACCTAAATAAATACAATTATTGACTGAGTTTTTTTCTTCTGAGTTCAAAATTTTTGAACGCGAAATTAAAAATCATAAATTAACAAATAAGTTACCTATTAAATCAAAATTGAAATCTAGCTTTGTCTGGTTAATTGCTTAATCTCCACTGATGATTGATTTTTTGATATGCTCTGTTCGGAAAGCACGCATAACTGGATATCCAGGACCAAAACGAGCATATTTACGCCGATCGTTTTGTATTTCTTGTGTCGTCCGATATTCGGCAAAATTGCGAATGTTTTCACTATATGAAGATTTCACAGTCCAATCAGTGAACGAGTTTTCTTCAGTTTTTTGTTCATATTTGATATAAAATCCGGCTTGTTGATTTTCAGCTGTCTTTCTGGAAATAATAAGACTCTCGCAATTGCGTGAAACTGTCAAGAAAGCCTGGAAATTATTACCTCTGATATTTCTTTTGTAAATGCAGTGCATTTAATGCACATCAATAAAGTTCTTTCTTTATTAACGCAATTTGCGCGATATTGATAAAATTTCCCATTTTCTTCAATATATGGAAAATCAAGGAATTTGTTTTTTCGTCCCTTGTTACATTTAATAATTCTGGTTTTTTGCGTGAACCTTCTCATGAATTTATTCGTGATAAATAAAGTACATAAAGTTATTTATGATTATATATACAATTATACTTACAATTAAAAATACTGCCGAAAGTGATTAGCTTTGCCTTCAATTAAGGGGGTTCTGCATGTCAATTTGCATGCAAAAATAAAGTTTATTTTTTTGATAAATTTAGTAAAAAAATATCATGAATGAGTGAATCGGGTCTGACAAATCTATTATGACTTATAGAAAATATTTATTCCGACGTTAAAAGTCTTTTTATGAGTTTTTATCCAAAATTCGCAAATTAAAGAAATATTAATAAAAATATCATATTAACAAAAATGAATTCTCTGTGAAAAACTGATATAAAAAAGTATATTTAAAAGGAACATCCCCTTCATTGAGGCATAATCGGCTCTTTATTTTTGTTATGTAATTAACACGCTAACTTTTGATGAATATAGCAGTGCGCGCAGTATCTGTGATAAAAAATGAACACACAAATTGACACAAATTCCATACCAACGTTTGTGAGCATTTTATTCGCTTAATAGTTTCGCTTTAATTTTTTTCATAATAATAAGAGAGATTTTGCAATGTCCATGAAATTCGCTATTGTGGTCACTATTTGATAACTCTTGCCCAACATTGGTCGGCTGTTATGTTATCCGGTTGTTATTTTGAAAAGTTTTCAACTTATTTGTATATAACCTGCTCGAATTTTTAGCTGCTGGGCAAAAATTGTTGATTTTTAAACTCGTATCGTAATACGCATTACGAATTTGTTACTTATTTGAAAAACCTTTTTGGATTTATTTAAATTATGAGAAGTGTTTACAGACCAATATTTTATTTCATTTTCACGTTTGATCATTTGAATCACAAATCACCAACTGTTAAAAAGTGGTTACAAATATCCAGCTATTACAGCAATTAACATTCATAACCCGCTTAAGGGGGTGGCATAAACCCGGAATCCTGGAGTCAATATAACTTACGAAAATAGTAAGTCAATATATTTTTTCATGCTTATTATAGTTAGTTGAACCGATTTGAATATGTTTCAGCTTCATAAAATTATTTTTATCAATTTTAGAAAAGATTTGAGTTCGGGTTTTCATCTTTGAAATCGTAAAAATTTGAAAAAAAATCGAAGCATTATGAAAATTTTCCGCATTTTTTGCCCAAATTTTTTTTTGTTTCAATTTCTTGAATCCGTTGGTAAAAACCAAAAAAATAGCCGCTTTAACTTTTTTCATGGATTCCTACATATTTTCTGACCGTTGTTTGTAAAATCATAAAATTTTTATTTTATATTTTCTATCGACTTTTTAACAAAAATTATGATAATTTTCCCCAAATCAAGTCCAAAAATTTTTATTTGTGGTATTTGAACTCTCCATAAAAAATTATGCAGAATCACATATTAAATGTTTTGGTATCTATTAAATCGCCGTATGTCAACTAATCGGTAGGTCGCGCGATTATCATTTTGAAACTGTTAATGAAATTTTTAACACTTGACTGTGCACTCGATAAGTGCCATTTGGCACTGAATCTTTAAAAATTTAAACATTTCTAAATATCAAAACGCAATTTAAAACGCAATTAAGGTCAATTTTTATCTCAAAAAAGGCTGTTTTACTCTACTTATTGCCAATTTTACCGTTCTTCATGGAAAAAAAACTTTGATATTCAAGGAATTTTCGATTGTACAGAGTTATTAGGAAACAAATTAGCGGAGTACACCTGAAAATAAATGAAGTTTATCAATATCTTCTTTCAAAAAAATTCTATAGTTAGGTTAAGTTGGAAATTGATGCACAGTGAAAAGTGTTTTTTTGTATTTTTACCTATAGTTAGTTATGTTTAGAAAATTAAAATGTGAACGTTTGTAAGAATGAACACTTTTGTTGAAGATAAAAAAATAAATTTCCACATTTTTGTTCTTTCATATCCTGTATGAAATTAATATGTTAAATTTTGGGACAGGTAAAATCTTATTTGGGTTTGTAAAGTTTATTGTGCTATTCAGTGTGATTCAGAGCTCCCCACGTCATCACCTTTCCCTCTTTCTTGCCATCTCTCGCGCCACCTCACTCGCCACTCTACACTGAATAGCACAATTAACTATACACACCCAAGAAAAATTTTACCTGCCCCAAAATTTATCATATTACTTCCGTACAGGATATGGATTACTCGCCCTCAGAGTACAAATCCTAAATATTTGAANAGTACCAAACATCACGTGATACACGGTCACATTTGTCTTCGCAAGTACATTTCTGTCGAAACCAATGCACAAGTATCTTGTCCACGTCATTGTTTGTCCGCTCTGTTTTATATTTCATAAATCAAAAAGTAATTTACAAACAAGTCAAAAAATTTTATGGAAAAATCATGATTATTTGACAAAAATGTTTATTTTCCCTATAAGATGATTATTATAGTTAGCTGAACCGATTTAAATATGTTTCAGCTTGAAAAAAATATTTTATTTCATTTTAGGAAAGATTTGAGTTCGAGTTTTCATTTTTGAAATCGTAAAAATTTGAAAAAAATTCAAACTATTGTTTATTTAAATCTGTTGGTAAAACCGAAAAATAGCCACTTTAACTTTTTTCAACACACGCCCACAATTTTCTGACAGCCGTTTGACAATCATAAAATCTTTATTTTACATCTTTTGTCGAATTTTTTGAAAATATTATGAAAAATTTTTCGCAAATCATGTCCAAAATTTTAATTTTTTGTTTTTCAAATTTCTTATAAGAAATGAGGTGGAATCATTCATTTAATTTTTTTGTATTTAATAAATCTTCGTATGTAACCAATTAGTTGGTCGCGCGATTATCATTTCTAAACTATGGATGAAAGTTTCTACACTCGGCTGTAACACTCCATAAGTGCCATTCGGCACTAATTTTTTTTAAATATTATGGTGGTGAAAAATTTCCAATAAAATCGCGGGTGTTATAGGCGTCATTTTTTGTGACAGTCAGAACATTTTTTATATCAAAACGCAATGAAGGTCAATTTTTATCTCAAAAAAAGTTTGTTTTTCCTACTTTTGGCATTTTTGTCCATTTTTCATGGAAAAAAACTTTGATATCGAAGAAATTTTTTAATGTGCAGAATTAAAACAAGATTTTTCTAGCCCGATTTCATGACACCCGAAAATGTCTTAAGTTTTATTAATATTGTCTTCGAAATAAAATTCTGTAGTCGGGTCTAGTTGGAAAATGGATGTACAGTGAAAAGTGGTTTCTATATTTTCCAGATAATTAGTAATGCTAAGAAATTAAAAATATAAAAGTTCGCAAGAATGAACACTTTAATTAAATTAAAAATAAAAAAATTAATTTTCACATTTTTTTCTGTAATATATCGCTCTGAAAAAATGTACCAATCTGCAGGACTTATGGCACCCCTTTAAGTTGACATTGTTGAGACTATCAAATAGTGTGTCATTACTTTTTGCCCTGGCTATAAGGATGTGACTGTTTATCTCAAAGACTGCCAAATTATAACAAATTTAGGCAACTAGAACTCAGGTTTAATAATATATTAACATTATTTGAATTATTCATATCACAAAATGTGTTACCCTGACGCAACAAAATATTCGCTTGTACCCATTTATAACTTATTAATTCAACTATAAATTTGTTCTTCGTTTCAATCTTGATGAAATTTGATGTAAGAATTTCGTAAAACGAAACTACCTCAATCAATTTATAAAACTTTGAAAAGGGGAAATACAAACGGGAATTAGGAAAAATTCCTAGTCTATATCTCCCTTCGGAAGTAGATTGTTAAATTATGGTTTGGTCTAGTACATTGGTACTACTTAACGTACATAATGTACTAGACCAAACCAGAATTTAACAATCTACTTCCTAAGGGGATATAGAATATTTCGAAAATTTTTGTAACAATTATTTGATCAATTTTTTATTGAGATCGAAAATTAGTTTTAGTGGAGCAGCTAAAAAGTTTCTCTTGAAATGAATATTTTATACTTTCTGAAAAATTGAATGATATTTCTGTGGGTTATTAAACTTCTGTTGAAGTTAAAATTGTTAATCAAAAATAACAATGGCCACAACGATTTATTTCAGGGGTCGGACAATAAAATAAAGGTATATTGAAAATTATCCTCGAGTCTATATAAAATCTTTTATTTTATCAAGATAATTTTCATCAAAACTAGGTCATAATGCATTATAAATTTTAACTTCATTATAACTAATTAAAACTCATGATGAACAAGGGTTACATTGGAAAGTCCAGTCTGCTTTTTTCTGTTATCGTTGAGAAAACATATTTATACTTTTGGTTGGAAAACTACGCCGTGGATTATAACTACTTTATTTTGTAGGAAAATTCAAATTGAAATCAAGAAAGTTTTCACTTGTCTCTTTTTCGCTATTTAAAAAACCATAATGATTCGAGGCAGTTCATGAATCCAAATAAAATAAGTACGTTTTTTTCAATTCTGCTTTTTGGGCATTTATAAATATGAGTTTCAAAGTTCGGATTAGGCGAAATTGAATAATGATTAAAATTACCTTTCTCTGTTACTCAAATGTGATTGTGATTAATGAGCTGCTATTTTTCTAATAAATGCAAAGATTTCGTTAGATTATGGTTTAAATTGACGTAACGCCAATTGAATAGCCCTAAATCAATATATCATATGGATTAAATGGCGATTAAAATTTTGGTGATTGAGACGTTAATACAGCATATTGATTCCATTCGAAAAATTAATTGCGGTGAGGCTGTTCAACGTTTATCTACACAAATTATCTTCCTATATAACCGTTGCAAGACAAAACGCCCCGGGATTTCTGCAGCCAGCGAGTGGGCCGCAAAAAGCAAATAATCAAGCGCAGGGGTTACAGATATTTTGCCGCGGCTGTAAAACACTCACTCAAGTGAAATCGGTTCAGAACAGCTTAAGGTAACTTCAATGTTTCTTCGACATCTTTCTCATTTCGTACTAATGACCTCATGATTGAATCTCAAGCTTCAGATTTTCCTAAACTTGCTCTGCAAAATTGCAAATCAGACATCAACACCCTCTTATAGGAGTTCTCAACAGCATGAAACATCACAAAATTAATTCGATTTTGAAATGAAGTACAATCATTTTTTGACCGTCTAGCAAATGATAGGTTATTACCAATTCAATAGTGGTTATCTGTTTGCCGTGTGATAACTAGAAAAAGTTTAATCAACGGTTCAATAATTTCCAACTGCTCTTTCGCTAATCAAACACTAACTAGGGCGCGCGGGGACTCTATCTGATATTCTCTTTGTTTCGAACAAACAAAGTTATTTTGTTTCTCACAATACTTTTGAAGAATGTTGTCTTCTTATATTTGAAATTCAAAAACATTTCTGAAAAAACTTTTTGAAATAAAAAGAAATCCTTTGAAATTTTCCCTTAAAATTAGTCCCCTATCTGCATTTTAGCTTTAGCACTTTTTAGTCAAGTTCAATGTAATACTGTATTATGCCTATCAAAAATTCAAAAATTCTAAACTGTACAATAAAAATCATTTTCCAATTATACCCTGAACGAAATACATTGTAATGTACTAAAAAAGTGATTTAAAATATGAATAGAACTTTTTTGGGTCAATTGAAGCAAAATTTGTCTACTATCAACAACGCAATATAACGCGTAACGATACAGCTGACAGTTCTTAAAACTAAATTCTACACATAGAACTGGCTAAAACTCATTTTTATGGGTTACCCCTTAGACTGATAAAAGTGGGATAGACTGATTTTCTCATGCTGTGAGGGTAAAATAAAGTCGCCCCGCTCCTATGTTAGAATAATTTACCAACTAACAATGGCGTGTGTGTGGTAGTATTGATCTAGTCACTAGACAATGTGAAAATATTGTTAGCGAATCAGAGGCGCGGATACTGTACGTATGTGAAAATACACTCAATCATAATAAGATTGAGTGATTAAATTGCGTCTCGCGATATGCTGGGAGATAACCTAGAAAAAGACTTAAAGATTATACTCAAAAGGCCTACCCACCTTTTCAGGCCGTCTGACAACTATGATTTGACGATTTTTGTCAGGAGTTTGAGAAACTCTTAGGACGTTGTCAATATACTGTTTTTTGGTAATTTTATCTTGAAAATTACTTATTTTTTAGCTTTTATTCAACTTTATGAAAATGAGGAAATGGAACTGTGATTTTTTTTTTTTTTTAAAAATGGTCTTTCAAGATGTTAGCAAAAATAGAAAGAATAAATTCTTCAGCAACATTGAAACATAAATTTTGACAATTAATTGATAAAGTTTGGTGAGAAATTCAAGTGAAATTGGTTATAATCGTGTTTCTCACGCTGAAGTCATCCTTTTTAAAAAAAAAACCTGTTTATATCATAATTATCTATTGTGAACACTAAATATAGCTGTTTCTTGATTTAAAAAGTTAATTTTATTCAAAAAGCATAGTGTTATTTTTATGAAAACATCTAATAGTGTCGAGACGTTTGGAAGGGTTGCATCATTTTGAATTTTTTGTCAGGACGTTTGAGAGGCTGTCATGACGTTTGGAGAAACTGTCGGGACGTTTGTTGTCAGAACGTTTGAGAAGGTTGTGTATTTCACCTAATCATCTTCACCAAATGTAATATAATACAATTTGCGATCGAAAAATATACTTTTAGGATCTTTGCCGTTTTACTGCCAAGCCGTAATTAACACCGATTTGTTAAGTTCAAATTGGGTTACTCAAGAAAATTTAATTTTGAACTTAAACAATGTTATTTCTATTTTGAAGCGATGAAAAATATTTCACCCCAACATATTTTTAAATAATAAGTTTGGGAACTTCGAATTTATGAATTAAATGAGGTTCAGGCAGAAACTTTCAGCATTAATTTATTTTCACAAACAATTTCTTGGCTTTAAATAAGTCAAATTATAAGTTCGTAACATGTGAAGGGCTATTTAATAATGAAAATTATCAAATTTCCTATTGCCAATTGTCTGAGTAAAGGGTGTTTATAAATGCTGAATACACAGGTTTAAGGGAGTAATGGTCGCTGAAATTGAATTTTCCTGATGAAAAATTAGCCATACAGGGCTTTTGGTATACTAGCCAGATTAGCCATATTGTACAACTTTCCTTTAGATTGTGGAAAAAGTTTCAAAATTGTTTGTATGCATACACTCCTTCACACATAAGCAACACAAAAGTACCTGAGCCAAAATGGTAAAACTATCTTCTCCTAGGTTGTATGTCGAAATTGGCTGAAATTTTGACATAAGTTGTAAAAGTGGTAGGCGAAAGTTTATCTTGAGCAGATTTTCAAATTTTGATATATTTTTCTAGAATATGGAAAAACCACCGTTTGCATCAAAGTCTTTAAGGGTGTGGTCGTCGCATTTTAAGGCAAAAATGTGGTTTTAAACGATCTTAAAAAACTAGTAAAAGCTTATTCTTATTATTTCATCACTATCAATTGTTCTGTTTCCAAATTCAAATATTTTCACTTTTCACTTTTTTGCATTTTTTCTACAGGTGTTCTGTCTTATATATTTTCGCTTATTATTACCACTTCGATTTGGTCTTTTTGACACATCTGCTTTCAAAGATAATGTTGAACTAACCTGCTCGAAAATTTATAAAATCTGTTGTTCTTTGTAATCATAAAAAATCACAGTATGTAAGGAATAACCAAATTTAAAATTATATAATAAATGTTATTTAAATAACCAATGTGATATATACAAAATCGGTCGTCATCGATTATTGGACCAAAAGTTAACGATCATGAATTTGCAAGAATTACTATCAATTAGCTTAGTTCGGCCGCTCGTAGGCTTAATGCTCATTTATAACGTGACGAAAATAGTATTAAAAATTAAAAAAAATAAAAATAATGCAAGTGTCATGGTAATTATTCTCATAATGCCCTATCACAGAGCGTGTGAAAAAGTTCATTAATTTAACTAACCAATAGAAAAAGGTTTAAAGAAAGTACAAGCTAATTGTCATCTTGAATACATTTGTCTCAGCCAATCAGGAAGGTGGAAAGTTTTTTATGCTGACAAATAGGATGACCTCAGAACAGTTATTCATAAATGAATTATAATAAACTTTTGTTTAAAAACCCTAAGAACATAATAATAAAAAATAGTTCAACATTTGTGTGTGTTATATTTTTACATTTTGTTTGTTTGTTTTGATTTGCTTCATTTATTTCAAATTTCAAATTTTCAGAACTATTCTATATTTGTTCCAAAAACAAATTTTTGTAAAATAAGTGGTTCTTTTCAAAAATACATCATTAATTTAACGAATTGTCAAAATGTTTATTTTTAACTTATATAAAAAACCTCTCATTTTTCTGAAAAAAACACTTTTAACATTTTTAACACTTAGAAAATAAAATTTATTTTTAGATAGATGCTCAAAAACTTTTCATTGTTTTTTCTTGCAGATGCAACAGTATAATATAATTTTTATTCGCATAATTTTCACAAAATAATTTATTACTCACCTTTGCTTGAAATCTTTCTGCACACAATTTAATTATATTATACAAATGCAAACTATCAAAAAGTGTACAAAATTATTTATCATTTGTTTCACAATTTTTGTTTTTTTAAACACATTTTATGACCATTGTTCACCGTTTTTTACCGTTTTTTTTTACCGTTTTGCAAATCTCACTTTCAATGTAACATCGTATCAACTCCATCATCTGCCTTATTACTGGATGAGTACTGTTTCTTGTCCCTGAATGTGCATCATCAACTGTACAGAAGAATTTTCGGTCAATTATTATGCGGTCAAAAACAGAAAAGTCCAACAAACACGGACGATCGATCAAATCAAATGCATTATGATCATAATGAAGGAAATTATATCAAAGAAATTACTTTGATAATCAAGAAGAAGAAATAGAACATCACATAAATGTCCAAAAACGACCGTCAAATACAAAACTCAATCAAAAAATACAAAATTTATGAGGTAAGAATCAACACTGTTGAATATTGTTATGCGCATAATGCTACTATAAATATCGATAAATGGGAAGAGATGAATGAAAAGAAGTCAATACATAAATCCAAGCTCAAATACAATCGACTCATACATATAATTCAATTTGCTTTTCAAATATTCCAAAATTCATATAACTTGTAAATTATGAAACACAACTTTAACCTGATGAAAATGTTATCTTCTGGGTCGCTTTCTCAATATTTTGTCATGACCTTTCGCGCGAGTTAAATTGCAAAAATATGCCTTCGAATTTTTCCAAAAAATTCTTTTTCAAAATTTTTTTTCAAAATTTTCTCAATTTTTTTCTAAATTTTTTTTTTCTTTTTCAAAACAAAATTTCTTTTTCTATTTTTCTGATTTCAATTCATTATAAATTCAAATATGCATAAACGATACACATTATAATAACTTTCAATCCTGCTTGCTAAATTTGATTAATAACAAAATTTTATTTCAAGAAATGGCTCCTTATTATGTATATTATTTTTATCGTTATTTCTATTTTTGTGCTTTTTCAACGTCAGTTTACTCACGTTTCATGTTTTAAAATGAAGCTGTAAGCTAAAACAAAAAGTACAATTATTATTATTAATTAAATTTTTATATGTTTATGTAACAATCTGCAAAATAACTTCTTCATCGTTTATATTTTTTCTACTTGTAAATGCAACTTTTATAATGCAAATCTTCCTTCTACAGCGAGCTGGTCATTCTGACATCAAAACAGCAAAGTTGTTCCATTGGTCTTCCAATTAAGGGTCCTGCGACCAAACCCTCAACTTATTCGATAAAGTTGGGGAAATACAGCGCGGGGCAATTTTCTGGTTCACATTTTTCATGACTTGTCATTTCACCTCTCAAACAAAAACATTTAATATAAATTATGAAAAATTGATATCAAAAAACTAAGTGGAGATCAATAAAATCTGCAATTTACATAATCAACATAGGTATGAATACCTGGCAAATCCAGCAGGTATCTCATCACCCTTTCTTATTAAATTGTACTCAAAATCTTTGGAATAAAGTTTTAAAAATATCGAAAAAAAAAAATGAAATGGGATTGTTTGTTGATTAAATGATTGACAAAAAACGAACCTTATAATAAGGTCCTTATTAACTTTTTAAACAACCAAAAAATAAACCCTAGGATGACCCAAAATTTTCACTTTTTTATCAAAATTTATAAGTTCTGCGCCTTCAGAATGAAAGTGAGACTCATTCTTGAAATTTGCTTTAAACTTGTCTACTTACACGATTGGTTCGACATATAAAAATGCAAAAAAAATGAATAAAAATCAAGGCGTGAAAATTTTATTGGCGACACTTGTCAAAATTTGAAATTGTGAGCAAATTTGGAGTTCGAAAAATAAAATTGAAATTTTGGCCTAACAGTAGTTTGCTCCTGCAGTTTTACATAATTTCAAGAATTTCAACTCCTTTTTGGTTTTTTTTAAAAGCTGAAAATTTTTAAGATTTGAAATAACCTGTTTCAAATTCGGTTTACTGGTAAAATGTTATTAGTAAAACTCTTCAACTCATATAATTTGCAGCCGAGGTTTTGATCATCACAGACATGCTAAATAGAAGTACTAAAAAGGAGCGAGAGAATGTGAAACCATGGCACGGCGTGAGAGCAAAACAAAAAATCCGAGACCAAATTTTCATGGCAGCACTTTGAAGTATTGGAAAAAACTTTCGTTCATATTATGAACGTCGAAAATCAGCCTTTTTTCATTCAAATCTTAGGACCAGATTTGAATGAACAAATAAACATCGCTTTTTACATATTTTAACGTGGGCATAAAAATTAAAGTCTTTGGCCCAAATTTAGTTTCTTGCTAAATTTTTACTAAAATGATATTTTGTCGCCTACTTTATTCCCTGAGATAAGAACTCGAAAAGGTGCTAAACTAATTATTTTCACTGAACTCTCTATATTTTTTGACAAATCAGTCCACAACCTGAAGATGCTAATAAAAGCGAAACCTTGAATTATTATATTTTATTAAATATAAGATTGAGCTCTTACCGTTTTCTTGTAAAAAACTTTCGAAAACACCTTTCATATCGTTGAGAACCCTCTGAAGGGGGTGGCATAAGTCCAGCAGATTGGTACATTTTTTAAAGCAATATATGAATCACCGCCTCAGAGTACAAATCCTAAATATTTGAAAAATGCGAAATCTGAGCATTTGATTGGTTGATCCTTTCTTCTTAATTTGACCAATGAAATCGGCCTATTTCGCAATCAATGGTTTTGATTGGGTGCTAATATCTTGCGTTGTTTGTATCATTCAAATATTTAGGATTTTGTACTCTGGGGGCGAGTAATCCATATCCTGTACGGAAGTAAAATATGAATAAATTTGGGGCAGGTAAAATTTTTCTTGGGTGTGTATAGTTTAATTGTGCTATTCAGTGTAGAGTGGGAGTGAGGTGGCGCGAGAGATGGCAAGAAAGAGGAAAGGTGATGACGTGGGGAGCTCTGAATCACACTGAATAGCACAATAAACTTTACAAACCCAAATAAGATTTTACCTGTCCAAAATTTAACATATTAATTTCATACAGGATATGAAAGAACAAAAATGTGGAAATTTATTTTTTTATCTTCAACAAAAGTGTTCATTCTTACAAACGTTCACATTTTAATTTTCTAAACATAACTAACTATACGTAAAAATACAAAAAAACACTTTTCACTGTGCATCAATTTCCAACTTAACCTAACTATAGAAATATCATTTTAGAAAAAATTTAGCAAGAAACTAAAATTTGGGCCAAAGACTTTAATTTTTTTCATGCCCACGTTAAAATAATGTAAAAAGCGATGTTTATTTTGTTCATTCAAATCAAGTCCTAAGATTCGAATGAAAAAAGGCTGATTTTCGACGTTCATAATATAAACGAAAGTTTTTTTCCAATACTTCAAAGTGCTGCATGAAAATTTGTCTCGGATTTTTTGTTTTGCTCTCACGCCGTGCCATGGTTTCACATTATCTCGCTCCTTTTTAGTACTTCTATTTAGCATGTCTGTGATGATCAAAACCTCGGCTGCAAATTATATGAGTTGAAGAGTTTTACTAAATAACATTTTACCAGTAAACCGAATTGAAAACAGGTTATTTCAAATCTTAAAAAATTTTCAGCTTTTTAAAAAAAACCAAAAAGGAGTTGAAAATTCTTGAAATTATGTAAAACTGCAGGAGCAAACTACTGTTAGGCCAAAATTTTAATTTTTATTTTTCGAACTCTCAAATTTGCTCACAATTTCAGATTTTGACAAGTGTCGCAATAAAATTTTCAACGCCTTGAATTTTTATTCATTTTTTTTGAATTTTTATATGTCGAACAAATCGTGTAAGTAGACAAGTTTAAAGCAAAATTTCAAGAATGAGTCTCACTTTCATTCTGAAGGCGCAGAACTTATAAATTTTTGATAAAAAAGTGAAAATTTTGGGTCATCCTAGGGTTTATTTTTTGGTTGTTTAAAAAGTTAATAAGGACCTTATTATAAGGTTCGTTTTTTGTCAATCATTTAATCAACAAACAATCCCATTTCATTTTTTTTTTTCGATATTTTTAAAACTTTATTCCAAAATTTTGAGTACAATTTAATAGAAAGGGTTGAGATACCTGCTGGATTTGCCAGGTATTCATACCTATGTTGATATGTAAATTGCAGTTTTATTGATCTCCACTTAGGGTTTCTGATTCAATTTTTCATAATTTATATTTAATGTTTTTGTTTGAAGGTGAAATGACAAGTCATGAAAAATGTGAACCAGAAAATTGCCCCGCGCTGTATTTCCCCAACTTATCGAATAAGTGAGCGTTTTGTCGCAGGACCCTTAATTGGAAGACCAATGGAACAACTTTGCTGTTTTGATGTCAGAATGACCAGCTCGCTGTAGAAGGAAGATTTGCATTATAAAAGTTGCATTTTACGAGTAGAAAAAATATATACGATGAAGAAGTTATTTTGCAGATTGTTACAAAAACAGATAAAAATTTAATAATAATAATAATTGTACTTTTTGTTTTAGCTTACAGCTTCATTTTAAAACATGAAACGTGAGTAAACTGACGTTGAAAAAACACAAAAATAGAAAATAACGATAAAAAATAATATACATAATAAGGAGCCATTTCTTTGAAATTTTAAATTTTGTTATTAATCAATTTAGCAAGCAGGATTGGAAGTTATTATAATGTGTATTGTTTATGGCATATTTGAATTTATAATAAATTGAAATCAGAAAAATAGAAAAAGAAATTTTGTTTTTTTAAAAAGAAAAAAAAATTTTAGAAAAAAATTGAGAAAATTTTGAAAAAAAATTTTGAAAAAAGAATTTTTTGGAAAAATTCGAAGGCATATTTTTGCAATTTAACTCGCGCGAAAAGGTCATGACAAAATATTGAGAAAGCGACCCAGAAGATATACATTTTCATCAGGTTAAAGTTGTGTTTCATAATTTACAAGTTATATGAATTTTGGAATATTTGAAAAGCAAATTGAATTATATGTATGAGTCGATTGTATTTGAGCTTGGATTTGATGTATTGACTTCTTTATCATTCATCTCTTCCCATTTATCGATATTTATGTAGCATTATGCGCATAACAATATTCAACCAGTGTTGATTCTTACCTCATAAATTTTTGTATTTTTTGATTGAGTTTTGTATTTGACGGTCGTTTTTGGACATTTATGTGATGTTCTATTTCTTCTTCTTGATTATCAAAGTAATTTCTTTGAATATAATTTCCTTCATTATGATCATAATGCATTTGATTTGATCGATCGTCCGTGTTTGTTGGACTTTTTCTGTCTTTGACCGCATAATAAATTGACCGAAAATTCTTCTGTACAGTTGATGATGCACATTCAGGGACAAGAAACAGTACTCATCCAGTATTAAGGCAGATGATGGAGTTGATACGATGTTACATTGAAAGTAGAATTTGCAAAACGGTAAAAAAAACGGTAAAAAACGGTGAACAATGGTCATAAAAATGTGTTAAAAACAAAAAATTGTGAAAAACAAATGATAAATAATTTTGTACACATTTTTGATAGTTTGCATTTGTATAATATAATTAAATTGTGTGCAGAAAAGATTTCAAGCAAAGGTGAGTAATAAAATTATTTTGTGAAAATTATGCGAATAAAAATTATTATTATACTGTGCATCTGCAAGAAAAAACAATGAAAAGTTTTTGAGCATCTATCTAAAAATAAATTTTATTTTCTAAGTGTTAAAAATGTTAAAAGTGTTTTTTTTCAGAAAAATGAGAGGTTTTTTATATAAGTTAAAAATAAACATTTTGATACAATTCGTTAAATTAATGATGTATTTTTGAAAAGAACCACTTATTTTACAAAAAATTTGTTTTTGGAACAAATATAGAATAGTTCTGAAAATTTGAAATTTGAAATAAATGAAGCAAATCAAAACAAACAACAAAATGTAAAAATATACACACACAAATGTTGAACTATTTTTTATTATTATGTTCTAAGGTTTTTAAACAAAAGTTTATTATAATTCATTTATGAATAACTGTTCTGAGGTCATCCTATTTTGTCAGCATAAGAAACTTTCCACCTTCCTGATTGGCTGAGACAAATGTATTCAAGATGACAATTAGCTTGTACTTTCTTTAAACCTTTTTCTATTGGTTAGTTAAATTAATGAACTTTTTCACACGCTCTGTGATAGGGCATTATGAGAATAATTACCATGACACTGCATTATTTTTTATTTTTTTTAATTTTTAATACTAATTTTCGTCACGTTATAAATGAGCATTAAGCCTACGAGCGGCCGAACTAAGCTAATTGATAGTAATTCTTGCAAATTCATGATCGTTAACTTTTGGTCCAATAATCGATGACGACCGATTTTGTATATATCACATTGGTTATTTAAATAACATTTTATAAATATAATTTTAAATTTGGTTATTCCTTACATACTGTGATTATTTTATGATTACAAAGAACAACAGATTTATAAATTTTCGAGCAGGTTAGTTCAACATTATCTTTGAAAGCAGATGTGTCAAAAAGACCAAATCGAAGTGGTAATAATAGCAAAAATATATAAGACAGAACACCTGTAGAAAAAATGCAAAAAAGTGAAAAGTGAAAATATTTGAATTTGGAACAGAACAATTGATAGTGATGAAATAATAAGAATAAGCTTTTACTAGTTTTTAAGATCGTTTAAAAACCACATTTTTGCCTTAAAATGCGACGACCACACCCTTAAATGACTTTGATGCAAACGGTGGGTTTTTCCATATTCTAGAAAAAATATATCAAAATTTGAAAATCTGCTCAAGATAAACTTTCGCCTACCACTTTTACAACTTATGTCAAAATTTCAGCCAATTTCGACATACAACCTAGGAGAAGATAGTTTTACCATTTTGGCTCAGGTACTTTTGTGTTGCTTATGTGTGAAGGAGTGTATGCATACAAACAATTTTGAAACTTTTTCCACAATCTAAAGGAAAGTTGTACAATATGGCTAATCTGGCTAGTATACCAAAAGCCCTGTATGGCTAATTTTTCATCGAGAAAATTCAATTTCAGCGACCATTACTCCCTTAAACCTGTGTATTCAGCATTTATAAACCACCCTTTACTCAGACAATTGGCAATAGGAAATTTGATAATTTTCATTTTATAAAATGCCCTTCACATGTTACGAACTTATAATTTGACTTATTTTAAAGCCCAAGAAATTGTTTGTGAAAATAAATTAATGCTGAAAGTTTCTGCCTGAAACCTCATTTAATTCATAAATTCGAAGTTCCCAAACTTATTATTTAAAAATATGTTGGGGTGAAATATTTTCATCGCTTCAAAATAGAAATAACATTGTTTAAGTTCAAAAATTAAATTTTCTTGAGTAACCCAATTTGAACTTAACAAATCGGTGTTAATTACGGCTTGGCAGTAAAACGACAAAAGATCCTAAAAGTATATTTTCCGATCGCAAATTGTATTATATACAATTTGGTGAAGATGATTAGGTGAAATACACAACCTTCTCAAACGTCCTGACAACAAACGTCCCGACAGTTTCTCAAACGTCATGACAGCCTCTCAAACGTCCTGACAAAAATTTCAAAATGATACAACCCTTCCAAACGTCTCGACACTATTAGATGTTTTCATAAAAATAACACTATGCTTTTTGAATAAAATTAACTTTTTAAATCAAGAAACAGCTATATTTAGTGTTCACAATAGATAATTATGATATAAACAGGTTTTTTTTTAAAAAGGATGACTTCAGCGTGAGAAACACGATTATAACCAATTTCACTTGAATTTCTCACCAAACTTTATCAATTAATTGTCAAAATTTAATGTTTCAATGTTGCTGAAGAATTTATCTTTCTTATTTTTGCTAACATCTTGAAAGACCATTTTTAAAAAAAAAAAAAATCACAGTTCCATTTCCTCATTTTCATAAAGTTGAATAAAAAGCTAAAAATAACTAATTTTCAAGATAAAATTACCAAAAAACAGTATATTGACAAACGTCCTAAGAGTTTCTCAAACGTCCTGACAAAAATCGTCAAATCATAGTTGTCAGACGGCCTGAAAAGGTGGTAGGCCTTTTGAGTATAATCTTTAAGTCTTTTTCTAGGTTATCTCCCAGCATATCGCGAGACGCAATTTAATCACTCAATCTTATTATGATTGAGTGTATTTTCACATACGTACAGTATCCGCGCCTCTGATTCGCTAACAATATTTTCACATTGTCTAGTGACTAGATCAATACTACCACACACACGCCCATTGTTAGTTGGTAAATTATTCTAACATAGGAGCGGGGCGACTTTTATTTTACCCTCACAGCATGAAAATCAGTCTATCCCACTTTTATCAGTCTAAGGGTTAACCCATAAAAAATGAGTTTTAGCCAGTTCTATGTGTAGAATTTAATTTTAAGAACTGTCAGCTGTATCGCTACGCGTTATATTGCGTTGTTGATAGTAGACAAATTTTGCTTCAATTGACCCCAAAAAAGTTCTATTCATATTTAAATCACTTTTTTAGTACATTACAATGTAATTTTCGTTCAGGGTATAATTGGAAAATGATTTTTATTGTACAGTTTAGAATTTTTGAATTTTTGATAGGCATAATACAGTATGACATTGAACTTGACTAAAAAGTGCTAAAGCTAAAATGCAGATAGGGGACTAATTTTAAGGGAAAATTTCAAAGGATTTCTTTTTATTTCAAAAAGTTTTTTCAGAAATGTTTTTGAAATTTCAAATATAAGAAGACAACAATTCTTCAAAAGTATTGTGAGAAACACAAATACTTTGTTTGTTCGAAACAAAGAGAAATATCAGATAGAGTCCCCGCGCGCCCTAGTTAGTGTTTGATTTAGCGAAAAGAGCAGTTGGAAAAATTATTGAACCGTTGATTAAACTATTTCTAGTTATCACACGGCAAACAGATAACCACTATTGAATTGGTAATAACCTATCATTTGCTAGACGGTCAAAAAATGATTGTACTTCATTTCAAAATCGAATTAATTTTGTGATGTTTCATGCTGTTGAGAACTCCTTTAAGAGGGTGTTGATGTCTGATTTGCAATTTTGCAGAGCAAGTTTAGGAAAATCTGAAGCTTGAGAATTCAATCATGATGGTCATTAGTACGAAATGAGAAAGATGTCGAAGAAACATTGAAGTTACCTTAAGCTGTTCTGAACCGATTTCACTTGAGTGAGTGTTTTTACAGCCGCGGCAAAATATCTGTAACCCCTGCCGCTTGATTTATTTGCTTTTTGCGGCCCAGCTCGCTGGCTCAAGAAATCCCGGGCGTTTTGCCTTGCAACGGTTATATAGGGAAGATAATTTGTGTAGATAAACGTTGAACAGCCTCACCGCAATTAATTTTCGAATGGAATCAATATGCTGTATTAAACGCTCAATCACCAAAATTTTAATCGCCATTTAATCCATATGATTTATATTGATTTAGGGCTATTCAATTGGCGTTACGTCAATTTAAACCATAATCTAACGAAATCTTTGCATTTATTAGAAAAATAGCAGCTCATTAATCACAATCACATTTGAGATAACAGAGAAAGGTAATTTTATTCATTATTCAATTTCGCCTAATCCGAACTTTGAAACTCATATTTATAAATGCCCAAAAAAGCAGAATTGAAAAAAACGTACTTATTTATTTGGATTCATGAACTGCCTCGAATCATTATGGTTTTTTAAATAGCGAAGAAGAGACAAGTGAAAACTTTCTTGATTTCAATTTGAATTTTCCTACAAAATAAAGTAGTTATAATCCACGGCGTAGTTTTCCAACCAAAAGTATAAATATGTTTTCTCAACGATAACAGAAAAAAGCAGACTGGACTTTCCAATGTAACCCTTGTTCATCATGAGTTTTAATTAGTTATAATGAAGTTAAAATTTATAATGCATTATGACCTAGTTTGATGAAAATTATCTTGATAAAATAAAAGATTTTATATAGACTCGAGGATAATTTTCAATATACCTTTATTTTATATTGTGCCGACCCCTGAAATAAATCGTTGTGGCCATTGTTATTTTTGATTAACAATTTTAACTTCAACAGAAGTTTAATAACCCACAGAAATATCATTCAATTTTTCAGAAAGTATAAAATATTCATTTCAAGAGAAACTTTTTAGCTGCTCCACTAAAACTAATTTTCGATCTCAATAAAAAATTGATCAAATAATTGTTACAAAAATTTTCGAAATATTCTATATCCCCTTAGGAAGTAGATTGTTAAATTCTGGTTTGGTCTAGTACATTATGTACGTTAAGTAGTCTACTTCCGAAGGAGATATAGACTAGGAATTTTTCCTAATTTCCCGTTTGTATTTCCCCTTTTCAAAGTTTTATAAATTGATTGAGGTAGTTTCGTTTAACGAAATTCTTACAATCAAATTTCATCAAAGATTGAAACGAAGAACAAATTTATAGTTGAATTAATAAGTTATAAATGGGTACAAGCGAATATTTGTTGCCGTCAGGGTAACACATTTTGTGATATGAATAATTCAAATAATGTTAAATATATTATAACCTGAGTTCTAGTTGCCTAAATTTGTTATAATTTGGCAAGTCTTGAGATAAACAGTCACATCCTAATTTGCCAGGGCAAAAAAGTAATGACACACTATTTTGATAGTCTCAACAATGTCAACTTAAAGGGGTGCCATAAGTCCTGCAGATTGGTACATTTTTTCAGAGCGATATATTACAGAAAAAAATGTGAAAATTAATTTTTTTATTTTTTTATTTAATTAAAGTGTTCATTCTTGCGAACTTTTATATTTTTAATTTCTTAGCATTACTAATTATCTGGAAAATATAAGAAACCACTTTTCACTGTACATCCATTTCCAACTAGACCCGACTACAGAATTTATTTCGAAGACAATATTAATAAACTTAAGACATTTTCGGGTGTCATGAAAATCGGGCTAGAAAATCTTGTTTTAATTCTGCACATTAAAAAATTTCTTCGATATCAAAGTTTTTTTTCCATGAAAAATGGACAAAAATGCCAAAAAGTAGAGAAAAACAACTTTTTTTGAGATAAAAATTGACCTTCAATTGCGTTTTGATAAAAATGTTCTGACTGTCACAAAAAATGACGCCTATAACACCCGCGATTTTATTGGAAATTTTTCACCACCATATATTTTAAAAAAATTAGTGCCGAATGGCACTTATGGAGTGTACAGCCGAGTGTAGAAACTTTCATCCATAGTTTAGAAATGATAATCGCGCGACCAACTAATTGGTTGACATACGAAGATTTATTAAATACAAAAAAATTAAATGAATGATTCCACCTCATTTCTTATAAGAAATTTGAAAAACAAAAAATTAAAAATTTTGGACATGATTTGCGAAAAATTTTCATAATATTTTCAAAAAATTCGACAAAAGATGTAAAATAAAGATTTTATGATTGTCAAACGGCTGTCAGAAAATATGTGGGCGTTTTTGAAAAAAGTTAAAGTGGCTATTTTTTGGTTTTACCAACAGATTTAAATAAACAATAGTTTGAATTTTTTTCAAATTTTTACGATTTCAAAAATGAAAACTCGAACTCAAATCTTTCCTAAAATGAATAAAAATATTTTTTTCAAGCTGAAACATATTTAAATCGGTTCAGCTAACTATAATAATCATCTTATAGGGAAAAATAAACATTTTTGTCAAATATCATGATTTTTCCATAAAATTTTTTGACTTGTTTGTAAATTACTTTTGATTTATGAAATATAAAACAGAGCGGACAAAACAATGACGTGGACAAGATACTTGTGCATTGGTTTCGACAGAAATGTAACTTGCGAAGACAAATGTGACCGTGTATCACGTGATATGGTATACCTTGCTTTTCCCACTATATTTTCAAGAACTGAAAATTGAAATTCTTAAATATTAATTATCAGATGCAAAAATATTAACCTTCAACTCCCTTATGCAGAGAAAATTGAAATTCCAACTGCCTTGACTTTTCTGTAAACAACATTCAAAGTAGTTAAGCAAACTGTGAAAGGAGCTATATAAAAAAATTGTGAGATTAACTTCAAAACACGAAATTCTTCGTTAAAGTTTGAGGGTGTGTTCCAATTTGATCGGTGACCAACAATCAGTTTGTAAACGTCATCTTTACAAAAACAAAGAATAAAAATGAACATAGTATTAAAGTCACTCGTGAGTTTGAAGCAATCTCTAAATAGGAAATCATTTGTCGAGACTTGAGATGATTTTTGATCACCTCAAGTCTCGACACAACTTGAAACTCAAGCAGAAAAATAAGACAACAGTCGTTTGGTTAAGGTTGGTTAACCGGTTGGTTAAATCATATAACAATGTCATGTATATGGTTTTCAATTATTTGGGTTCTCAGCTTCCAACATACATTAATTGAAAGTACAATAACACTACAGAAAGAAACACTCTAGTTAGCACTATTGCCAAAATCAAATATTTCTGAAACCGCTTGATTTCATAACCATGTCTACTCAGACAGTGCTGATTTGCATTCAGTAGTCATTGAGGGTACTTGTTCTTACAGTTAAATGAACACGACTTTAAAAAAATTAATATCGCTTACGTTTTTCTCAATTTTTTTTTTGATTCGAGAATTTGTTTTTTAGTTCTTTGGTTCGTGAATTATTGCGACTTTGTAGATTCAAAATCATAACACCCAAAAAAATAAAAGGATTTTTGACCTCGAAAGATAGGTCAATTTTGCAATTTGAGAAACTTATTGAGAATGAATCATCGTGTCATTTGTATTTAAAAGCTGAAAAATATTTCATAGTGAAATCTAATAAAACTAAGGGGGTCGGTGCATTTTGACAGATACGGATATGGGCCCTCGATGTAAAACGTTTTAGTGGGTTTATATAATCCCCTCAATATACAATAAAAGTAATGTTTCATAATCCAGGCAATTTTTGTAACTACTGCATTTTTGAATTATAACTTTTTTAGAAAATTTTGAGTTCGAATTGAACTTTTCGAATTTGACAAATAAGAAGAATTTTTTGAAAAGTTCCGAACATTATAAAAAATGCCTCATTTTTACTTCAAGTTTTTTCTTATTATATGTTTCAAATCAACGAAAAACACTCTTCAAAATGGCCATTTTAACTTTTGGCGTAGGTGACCACATATTTTTATATGCTATTTTAAAAATCATATGACATGGTTAGGTGATTTTAGGTCAAAATTATTTGGAAAATTTACCTCATTTCTTGTTCAAAACTTTTCAAACTTGTTTTTTGGTAAATATTGAAAATTCCACCCTTTATTTCATTCAAATATGTCCTCGTTTTGTTTCTTTGCTGTTGTTTATACTCTGAATCATAATTTTCGCAACGAAACTACGGTCTAGGAGATATCTTTTAAAGCCCTCTTTATCCAGAATTTTATAAATTTTATTACACTTGAACTTGCCAAATTGGTAAGCCGAACCATCTACCGTTTAAAATGTATTTCACTCAACTCATGAAAAAAATATTTTTTTCGATGTGCAAAACTTTCGGTTTTTTCGCCTTTTTTTCGAAATTTAAAATTGACGATTTTGACGTAAAAATCGAATAAATTTTTTTATAATAAATTATCAACGATGTTTGGGCTGGTGTTAACAGTTCCTAACTAATCAAAATAAAGAAAAAATTTAAGCTTAATTTAGACACCTTTATTTAGACACCTTTATTTAGACACCTTAGCAAACGCGCGTTTTTAAAGTGCTTTTTAAAACGACGATTTATAAAGTAAAAATAATTAATCTAAAAAAACAGATAAAACGAAGTTAGCTCAAAAGTGGCAAATTTCGTTAAAAAAAGTTTTTATACAAAATTTTAAAGTAGCAAAAAGTTTACCATCAAAAAAAATTTAAAAAGTGCAAATCTGTTAAAATGCACCGACCCTCATAATATAATAAGTTTTTAGTCAAAACGATTAAAAAAAATTTAAAATTCTTGGCACAAGTTTGAATTTGCCGATTGAATAAAGTTTTAGCAGTAATTTCAATGAATTCTATCCAACAAAAAATTGTGTAGGCTCAAAATAAATCATATTATAACTACGTGGCTTCAACAAGTCACTAACAATGATAAGCGAAACTTATTAATTGGCACTTGTCTGAGTGAAAAGTTGTTCATAAGTGCAAAAGTTCATTATTAACTGTATCTGATAACGGGTTATTAAAGCCCACAAATATTGACATCTTTAGGCCTGCCGATTCGCGTCCGCGTGAGATCTTATTTACCAAGGTATTGTCGGTCAACGCCATTATATCCGGTGGTGGTTTTGGCCAAACGCGAATGCGAATCCGAGGCCCAAAGATCTCAACCTAAGATATAACCAACACAAAAAAACTATGATATATTTACAGTAATTCCACGAATTTGGTCAGTGTCTTCAACATAAAAAAATCGACTCTGACAAATTAGGTCATTTCGCGAAAAGTCAACAAGCATGTAAAAGCATTTTTTGTTAGGACGTGTCACATTTATTATTCTGTTTTGACCTTGATACTTTGGGTTTATAAACTATCAATATTATTACAGTCATTAATATTCAATTTTAACTAATTCATGAGATACTTATCTATAAATTTAGCGGTTACCTGCAATTATTGTTCATTTTATTTGGTAAGTTATTTTTAAGTGGGAGATTTAGTGCCGATATGTAAGTTAAATTTTTCGTATTTGGTAAATTTTCAAAAAATAAGAAGAATTACTTAATTAAGAAAATTCTTTCGAGAATTATCATACCACAATTTCAACTTTACATGCCATTTTGATGAAAAAATTTCTATTGATAACTTTTTCTTCTCAGATAAATTTTTTGGAAGACCTTATGTCAGCCTGGAACATAAAAACTGACCTCACAAGATTCAGATTTAATCATTTTTCAAAATCAATTATATTATATCATTTATATGCCGTTTTGTTTTTTCTGGTTTTTGAAATATCCTATTACGAGGAAGGTAGATCAAAAATGCCTAGGTAAAAATACAAACCAATTACAAGGTAAAAATTACAAGGTAAAAATACAAACCAAATACAAACGAGAGTGAGACGGGCCAACCAACCAATCAAATCCTTGAATTGAACACACAATTGGTTTGTATTTTTACCTAGGCAATTTTGATCTACCTTCCTCGTAATAGGATTTGGATTAAGTGGGTAGTGTTAGTGATTTTGGAGGCTCCGTACTGCTAAACCAATTCAGATAAAATATTTCTGAGGAACACAATTGATAAATCTATCCTTTAACTCGGAATTCCGTTTGAACATTTAGTACCAAACCCACTAACCACATGGCTAACGCGATGAAACACGCGTCCCTTGGCTTTTTTCAATAAAACAAAAATCCTAGACCTTATATCGGAAGATTTTGAGTTTTTGAGAACATCTGGGAATTTGTCTGAATTTCAATGTCAAGTGGCTATTTTTTTCGATTTTTTGCCTCAGAAGCCAGGAATTGGGTCGAATGTGACGATAAACGGCCTTTTTCGATGTTTTGATATAAGGCTTTCTTATGGAAATGCCAGAAACATCATTTTCGAAATGTAACAAGACCAAGAGGTGGCGAACATTGTCAAGGAATTCCTGTTATTTTGAACATAAAAGTGGAAATTAGAAAATATAAAAGCCACCAAAGAATTTCTTGGGTATGGTTTGCTGGAAACGATATTATAAACTATAATCTGATTTTGAACACAAACTGTGCTAGAGACCGAAACATACAGTATGTTTTTTTAAACTTGCGAAATGAAAATTATCATTTAGATAATTACGGCCGATTAAAAATCGTAACTAGGTGGATTTTATTTTGAAAGCGAAGCTATATCCGATGTCAAAGGTTAGGAAATATAATCAACCTAGTTACCAATTTTTATTGGCCGTAATTACCCGAATGACAATTTTCATTTCGCAAGTAAAACAAACACATACTGTTGTATTTATGAAAAAACTAAGAATTTGTTCTAGAATCCGCTGTGTTTAAAATCAGACCATAGTTAATCCACCATTAGATTTTGATTACGATAAGACCTCTCCAAGAAAAGTTTTCTCAAATTAAATTTTTTTTATGGCCATATTCTCCGCATGCGAAAAACCCACAAATCACCAGAAAAATTTTTCAAAACATGTCAATTTCGGATCAAATTTCAATTTCAAAAACAAAAAAACCCGAATCTTGTTTCCCTGTTTTTGAGATGATGTAACATGAAAACCTCCAATTTTTTGTTCAGCGTGATCTTTCTTCAGTACTTTTTTTGGATTTTTATGAAAATTCGTCTCCAGAGTCTCACAGGACCTGTAAGGTCATTTCCCCTAGGGTCAAAATTCGATAAAAACAAAAATATGTCAAATTTTGCTAAAAAATGCGTCACGGAAGAAATGGACTCCATTGATTACGAATATCATCTCAAAAATTTCCAAAATATTCAAGGTTGGTGCAAGAGAGCAAAAACAGTAAATCCTGAATTTATTTTTATGTAGTGAAAAAATGCTCAATTTGATCAAAAACTATGCCGAAAAAACCAAACTACAGAAATTACGACAGGCCTTAATTTCAATTATCAAATATCCGTAGATGACGCTAGAGAGCGAAATCACCGATTGACGAATTTTAGAGATTGTGAATTTCAAACCAAAAGAACCCGAATCTTTTGCCCCGTTTTTGTTTTTTTTCGGTTTGAAATTAACAATCTCTATAATTCGTCATTCGGTGATTTCGCTCTTGAGCGTCATTTGCGGATATTTGAAACGTTAAAAATGGCCATTTTATAAGAAGCTGATTTTCGACTCTTTTTTTAAGTTTTTGATGAAATTGAGCATTTTTTTTGAGCATAATCATAAATGCGAGATAAACTGTTTTTGCTCTCTAGCACCACCTGTGAACTTTTTTTATAATTTCTGTGGTCATTTTGGTGATCAGTGAGGTCCATTCCCCTCATCAACGGAATTTATGAGGAAATTAAACATTTTTTTGTATCCGAAATTTTGACCCTAGGGGAAATAAACTTACAGGTCCTGTGAGACACTGGAGACGAATTTGCATACAAATCCAAATACAGTACTGTAGAAACTTGCGGAGATTACGCTTAATTAATAATTGGAGCTTTTTCATGTCACATCATCTCAAAAACGGGGCAAAAAGATTCGGGTTTTTTTGGTTTGAAATTGAAATTTGATCCGAAATTGACATGTTTTGAAAAATTTTTCTGGTGATTTGTGGTTTTGTCATGCTGAAGAATATGCCATAGAAAAAATTTAGTTGAAAAAACTTTTTCGGAGAGGTCTTATCGTAATCAAAATCCACCGCTATCATCTTCAGAAAATCCTACCCAAGGAATCTTTGGTGGCATTAATATTTTCTAGTTTTCATTTTTATGTTCAAAATTGTCATTTTCACGCACTTTTTTTGTCCGATTTACGGCCAATCACGTTGAAATTCAAAAAAGAACTTTTTGACAATGATCATCACCGATTGAGCTTCTTATATTCCGAAAATGCATTTTTAGCCTTTTCCACAGAAAAAAAGCCTTATAGCAAAACGTCGAAAAAACACCATTTTCGGCACATAAGACCAGTTGCCGACTCCGAAGCAAAAATCCAAAAACAGCTCCTTCAAATTTAAATTCAGACATTTTCAAGGTTCTTACCAAATCTCAAAATTTTCCGATATAGCTTAGATCCTTGTTTCTTGAAAAAAGCCGAGGGATTCGTCTTTAACGCGTTAACCAGATGTTTGTCAGATTTTAACTAAGTAATGAATGGAGTCGCCAGTTAAGAATAGATCTTTTAAATGAATCTTTAAGAAATGTTTTGAAAAAACTAGTTGATCAGCAGTCTTGTTATTCCATTAGTTAACGAAAAAAAAAATTTAATAACGATTTATCAATCGATGGAACGAGACACAAAAACTAAATTGAAGACCGGCTCTGCAGTACCTTCTTGTCGTTATCTATCGTCGAAACTAAGGAAGAGAGCTGGCTTTTGAACTGAAAATTATCAACAGTTTAAAAAGGTCGTTTCTGATGGTCCACCAATCAAAAGCCTCCGATATATTTTAAGAAGCAGGATATTTGTTAGAGTATCCTGAAACATAAGCAAAATATATCATATCACGTACGAAACCAAACGTTATCAGAAATTTTTTATAAAAACCTCACCATAAAAACCTCAGCGAAAAAGCCCAAGCAATTTCGGCGATTTTGTTCTACTTTGGCGAAAGGGACACTGCCAAAAAAGTTAGCATAATATTGTGAAATTGCGTTTTTGTTTTTGTGAATATCGGCCAGCGATTTCAAGTCTCCTCTGTATTATATATTTCATCCGCAACAACTTTGTTTACTTAATAATATTCCAGAAAAAGCAAAAAATGATGCAACTTCGAAAATTATTTTAAAAAAAAACAAGGTTTTATCCAAACTAATGCATAATTTAATGCTTTAAATAAGAAAACCCGTATTAATTGTAAGTTTAGTCCAAAGATGCGTAAGCCAAACGTTCAAATATAATAAATAATAAATGAGTTTCATACATCGAATAAATATTTTGAAGGGAAAATGTAAAGTTCAACAACTTTAAAAATTACTTATTAAATACTTTTTNCATCGTAATTTCTGTAGTTTGGTGTTTTTTTCGGCATAGTTTTTGGTCAAATTGAGCATTTTTTCACTACATTAAAACAAATTCAGGATTTACTGCTTTTGCTCTCTAGCAACAATTGTGAATATTTTGGAAATTTTTAGATGAATTTCGTGATCAATGGAGTCCATTACTTCCGGAACGCATTTTTTAGCAAAATTTGACATTTTTGTGTCCGAAATTTTGACCCTAGGGGAAATGAACTTACAGGTCCTGTGAGACTCTGGAGGCGAATTTTCATAAAAATCCGAAAAAGGTACTGTAGAAACTTGCGTAGATCACGGTGAACAGAAAATTGGAGGTTTTTCATGTCACATCACCCCAAAAACAAGGGCAAAAAGATTCGGGTTTTTTTGGTTTGAAATTCACAATCTCTAAAATTCATCAGTCGGTGATTTCACTCTCTAGAGTCATCTACGGTTATTTGATAAGTGAAAATAAGGCTTGTCGTAATTTCTGTAGTTTGGTGTTTTTTCGGCATAGTTTTTGATCAAATTGAGCATTTTTTCACTACATAAAAACAAATTCAGGATTTACTGTTTTTGCCTTCTAGCACTAACTTTGAATATTTTGGAAATTTTAAAGATGATATTTGTGATCAATGGAGTCTATTTCTTCCGTGACGCATTTTTTTTAGCAAAATTAGACATATTTTTGTATCCGAAATTTTGACCCTAGGGGAAATGAACTTACAGGTCCTGTGAGACTCTGGAGACGAATTTTCATAAAAATNAAAAAAAACAGTACTTTTTTGACCGAGCTTATTTCTTGAATAAACGGTTACGTGATCATTTTTGGG
This sequence comes from Oikopleura vanhoeffeni, assembly GCA_004367855.1. NCBI lineage: Eukaryota > Metazoa > Chordata > Appendicularia > Copelata > Oikopleuridae > Oikopleura > Oikopleura vanhoeffeni. The sequence goes on along the minus strand of SCLH01000244.1, from coordinate 449,325 downwards.
CTTTGGTGTAAGGTTTTATTTGGTGATTCGGAAAATGTTTGCAAAAAATAAGTACTGTAATACAGTGAAAATTTTCAAAAAAAAACGCACAAACGTCATTTGTCTTAAAGTTAATCAATAACTTTATAACTGATCTTGTCATTAATGATTAAGCGTCGTAAAACGCGATTAAATGGTGAATGGACTTGCCGGAAATCGAGTCTACGAGTTAATTAAACCCGATCCTTTTAATTCCAAAAAAATAACTGACAAATATACCATAAAAGTGCGTTACAGAGCCCAAATAGTAGTTTTTTAATACTCAAATTGTGACCACTAGGGTGGTCAAAAAAATTTCCATTGTCAGAATCCTTTTTTTCGAGAAGATTTCACCCAATGAGCCTAAATAATTTTCTCCGGCATTTTCTATTTTGCAGATAGTGCTTCCAGTCATTGCTGTCCCTAGTCATTGCTCATTATTGTCAACTTTGTCAGTTTATTGCAAAGACAGAAGTTGTCCTTGAATTCCGAAAACTCACACGGATCTTCATCACAATAAAAATTTTATTATAAAATATGTCATAATTTGAAGAAATGATTTCTTTAAAAAATTAAATAAATTTTGAATAAAAACAAATAACTCACCCATTTTATTAGCTGCTGCTACTTCTTGGAACGCTCCTTTTTGTACACAGTTTTGCTCAGTGCAGGTTAAACCGGACAAAAACCACATTACCGGAAATGGTCCTTTTCCTTCTGGTAAAAACACAGAATATTTCATTGTGCATCCGAGGACTTTCGATTCATGACTGAAAATTTTTTGGGTACCCCCGAATGATTTCCAGCTTGAAATTTCCATCTCTAAAATCTCTGAAAAATTTGATTTCGATAAATAACAATCTGGTGTCAAATGTAGTAAAAATAAGTTAATAATTTGTAATTTTGTAAATATTGAATGACAAAAATAACTGAAAATAGATAACAAAGAATTACTGACATCTAGCGTCATATATTTTCATTTGCAATGTTTTTTTTCATTTTCGAAAAAGTTAATTATTTTGGCCTGTACATGAAGTGCCGCGGCGTGCGCGTGAAGGCATGCGCGTGAAGGCATGCGCGTGAAGGCATGCCGTGCTAAGGAGCCTAGGCTAAGCTCGTGCTAGGAGAAAATCAAACGGGCCAACCCTCACAAGGCATCATCCCCATGATTTGTATTGTACACAAATTTTATTGCCTCATTTTAGGAGAATTTTGTTCGATGATTTTACGCCGGAGAATTTTTTGTCATTGAAATTAAAAGATTTTCTTTTAGGCCA
>SCLH01000244.1:427867-448009 GCA_004367855.1 Oikopleura vanhoeffeni | reverse complement strand
GAAATGACCTTGGAAGAGGCTCAAATTTACGACATCCACTCTCTTAAGGGGGTACTGGTCGCTGGTTTTATACGGCCTTAGAGGTAATATGAATGTTCCGAAATGACCCGGGGTGATAATCAAGTGAACAGCCGACCAAATCAGTTTTTTAGTCTAATTTTAACTCGTAGACTCGATTTCCGGCAAGTAGTGACCATTCACCATTAAATCGCATTTTACGACGCTTAAACATTAATGACAAGACCAGTTATAAAGTTATCGATAAACTTTAAGACAAAATGACGTTTGTGCGTTTTTTTTATTGAAAATTTTTACTGTATTACAGTACTTATTTTTTGCAAAATTTTTTTAAATCACAAAATTAAACCTTTCATCGTGATCAGAAAAAAATTCTAAGACTTTTTTCCATCACACTATAGCCCCAAAATGATCACGTGACCGTTTATTTAAGGAATAAGGTTGGTAAAAGTAATACTGTTTTTTTCCAAAAATTGCTTAAATCAATTTTTGTAAGAAGTGAAGTGGTTCCTTAGAAGTTTATGAGACTTTTTTACATAACACTCAAGTCCGAAAACGATCACGTGACCTTCAAATTAANTTAACTCGTAGACTCGATTTCCGGCAAGTAGTGACCATTCACCATTAAATCGCATTTTACGACGCTTAAACATTAATGACAAGACCAGTTATAAAGTTATCGATAAACTTTAAGACAAAATGACGTTTGTGCGTTTTTTTATTGAAAATTTTTACTGTATTACAGTACTTATTTTTTGCAAAAAATTTTTAAATCACCAAACAAAACGTTTCATCCTGATCAAAAAAAAATTCTAAGACTTTTTTTCCATTACACCAATGCCCTTAAATTATCACGTGACCGTATATTCAAGAAATAAGGTTGGCCAAAATAGTACTGTTTTTTTTCAAAAATTGCTTAAAACACTTTTTGAAAAAAGTGAAGGGGGGGTCCTTAGAAGTTTTTAAGACTTTTTTACATAACACTCAAGTCCGAAAACGATCACGTGACCTTCAAATTAAAAATGAGGTTTTGGCCCAAGTACCCAAATAGTACTCAAATTACGCCGAAACGTTTTCTAATAAACACATAATCTTAGAATTTTGAACATAACGGCATTTTCCAAAACGTCACGTGATCTTATTTTTCAAGAAATTCAATGAATCAGGATTATTTATGACATATTTTAAACTTTATTTTTGGATTATTCGTCACGTGATTTTATTTCAGACTTTCCTGTAATGAGAAAAAGTCTTAAAAAACGTTTGAAGTTGAACCGCTGGAATTTTTTTGACGTAATTGAGTACTTTTTAAATTACTGTACATTGGGTACCATATATTTTTTTTTCCAAAAGTACTCAATCATGCGANGTATTTTAGCTAAAAATCACAAAATTGCGTAGGTTTTGTTGGCGATATTTCCCACGAATTAATTTTGCTGGTTTTTGATTCTAAGTAAAAAAATAAAAGTTATGGTCCTAAATAACTCCAAAAATTAAGAATGAGAACAAACAGTCTAAAATTATACGATCCTTAAAAACATCGCTGAATAACACCTACACTACTGTACTTTTTTTGTTATTTTGTCAAGGCTTGCAACTTTGTCCTTTTAAATTAAGCTTGATCATCCAGCATACGAAACGTTTTTAATATCATAATTAACATATCCTATTCCGAGTACTGTAGATCAAAATTGCCTAGGTAAAAATACAAACCAATTGTGTGTTCAATTCAGGGATTGATTGGTTGGTTGGCCCGTCTCACTCTCGTTTGTATTTGGTTTGTATTTTTACCTTGTAATTTTTACCTTGTAATTGGTTTGTATTTTTACCTAGGCATTTTTGATCTACTGTACTCGGAATAGGATATAATAATTGTTATGTTACATATTAGTATTAAGGTATTACCTAAAAGTAAAGCATTTCTAGCGTCATTAGAAAATGAGTATAATTCGTAAGTTTCTTTCTCGATATATGGAATTTGATCTTCAGTTAATTGTTGATCTTCAATCGTGTCACTGTAAATCTTGGATAATCATAAAAATATTAAGGGGGTCGGTGCAATTTGACAGATACGGATATGGGCTCTTGATAAAAAACTTTTAACTGGGTTTATATCGAAAATTATCCCTGCAAGCGTCATGTTATGAAATATATCATCAAAGTAATTTTTCATAATCCAGGCAACTTTTGTAACTACAGAATATTCGAATTATAGCTTTGTAAACAAAATTCGAAATGCTTTTAAGAAAATTTTGAGTTCTTATTAAACTTTTTGAATTCGACAAATTATGAGAAATTTTTGTTTTAATATTTGTTTCAAATCAACGAAAAACACTTTTCAAAATGACAACTTTAACTTTTCGCGTAGGTGACCACATATTTTTTATATGCTATTTGGAAAATCATATGACATGGTTTTGGGATTTTTGGTCAAAACTAATTGGAAATACTTAAAAAATTTTTCCTCATTTCTTGTTCAAAAATTTTTAAACTTATTTTTCTGGAATCACCGGCTTAAAATATTGAGAATGCCACCTTTTACATTATTCAAATATGTCCTGGTTTTGTTTCTTCGCTCTTGTTTATACTCTGAATCATAATTTTTGCAACGAAATTACGGTTTTGGAGAAATACTTCGAAACCATCTTTATCAAGATTTAAAAAAAATTATCAGACCGGAACTTGCCAATTTGGTCAGCTGACTCGACCACCGTTTAAAATTTATTTTATTCAACTCATTAAAAAAAAAATTTTCGATGTGCCGAAATTTAGGTTTTTTTGTCTTTTTTCAAAATTTTAAATTTTCGATTTTGACCTAGAACTTGTATAAAAACAAATTGAATGACTTTTAAACGTCGGTCGAGACTGTTTTTTACGGTTACTAATTAATAAAAAATAAATTTTACCTTAATTTAGACACCTTTGATAGCAAACGCGCGTTTTTTTGAGTGTTTTTTCAAAAGACGATTTATAAAGTAAAATAATCGATCTGAAGAAAATCAGATTAAACAAATTAAGCTCAAAAGTTGCAACTTTCATTCGAAATAGTTTTTATCTGAAAATTTTGAAGTGCCAAAAAGTTTACCATCAAGAGAGAAAAAATTGAAAAAAGTGCAAATCTGGCAAAATGCACCGACCCCCTTAAATTTTATTTGTTGAAAAAAAATTATTTAATAAACTTCGGCAGAAAATTGTGATCATCAAATTATAATCAATAATCTCAAGAAATTAGCAGAAAAATTATTATACGAATTCGCGACATTTTTATGTTGGGCGCAGGACAAAGGAGTCTATTTTTTGTTATCATTGAATTAATTGTACTTATTTGCTTGCTAAAATTGAAATTTAAAATATTTTACATAGTTTGAAAAACACTGAAATTTTATCTGATCGAAAAAAATAGTGTTTCATCGAAATTAAATAACTTAAAATCGATGATTGAGATCGCTTCAAGAAATTTATTTTTCATGACAAAGTCATCGTTTGAAGTATTTAATAGCGAAACAATTTCTAAATATAATGTTTCTGGAAACAGTATTATTAACTATGGCGAAATTATTGGCCATTTAAGCGCTAGAGCACAAAATTTTCTTATTATGACACTTCGAAAAAAATTCTACGATTTCTAACCACTGATAACTTAACAAGACAAGTTAAATTCTAAAATGATATAATGAGGTCTTAACGGATAAGACTTAACCTTTTGTTGATCAAAAGATATAGACTGCCTTTACAACTTCCTTAAAATTGAACCTGTAACAACCCTGATACGGTTGCCCTAAATTTGATTGTAATTTTAAAATTCTTCTTTGAGACTCATGATCACCTAAGACCTTTCATTATGAATTGCCCAATCATCTCGACCATATCCCCATCCAAGTCCCCACTGGGACTCCCCAGCCTTCTGGATCCCGTTCTTCAAAACCATCACGTCGTCGAATTTTTCCACCAAAAACTCGAATAAATTTTCCTAAAGTGGAAGATTGTACATATTCATAGGCCAGCAATTGAATTTTCGCAATCCCATAGTAAATTAAGGCAATAAGCAAATCATCCTTAAAATTTCTCGCGAATTTCTTGTAATTTGTTCCGATTGCTTTTGCCATTGGATGAAGAAGTAAATCATTTGCATCCTTTTGTTGGTGAGTCAGAAATACGAACCAATCCGTCAAACTATACATATAAACTTTTGCAGTGTTTTTTGATATGAGTTAAATAAAAGGGGTTCCCAACAGTATGAAATGTCTTTTCTAAAGTCTTTTACAGAAAAACGGTAAGAGCCTTACTAGTATGCCAGGATTAATCAAAGCCTCGGCTTCTAATCATTTGATTTTNGAATTTCCACCAAAAACCGAATAAATTTTCCTAAAGTGGAAGATTGTACATATTCAAGGCCAGAATTGAATTTTCGCAATCCCATAGTAAATTAAGGCAATAAGCAAATCATCCTTAAAATTTCTCGCGAATTTTCTGTAATTTGTTCCGACTTGCTTTTGCCATTGGGATGAGAAGAAGTAATCATTTGCATCCTTTTGTTGGTGAGTCAGAAATATCGAACCAATCCGTCAAACTATATATAAACTTTGCAGTGTTTTTGATATGAGTTAAATAAAAGGGGTTCCCAACAGTTGAATTCTTTTCTAAAAGTCTTTTACAGAAAAACGGTAGAGCCTTACTAGTATGCCTGGATTAATCAAAGCCTCGGCTTCTAAATCATTTGATTTAAAAAATACTACTAATGACACATTTTACCAGTAACCGAATTTGAAACCGGCAATTTTAAATCTTAAAAAATTTTCAGCGCCTGAAAAAAAACACAAAAAATGAAAATTCTTGAGATTATGTAAAGTTGCAAGAGCGAACTTTAGTCCAGGCCAAAATTTTGATTTTTGTCTTTTGAACTCTAGAATCTTCCTCAAAAACTTAAATTTTGACAAGTCACAGTGCGGCGGCGATAAATTTTCAGCGCCTGAAGTTTTTAATTCAATTTGTTTTCTGCGTTCAATATTTCAAACAAATTGTGGTAAATCAACTTTCTGTAAGCGTAAAATTATAAAATTACTCTCAACTTTTAAATTTTGAAAACAATGGTCAAAATTTTATAATATTAGGTTCATCTTTAAGTTGATTCTAGTGTTTTATTAAAAGGAATTTTTTTGTTTTTTGTCAATTATTTAATCAAGACAAACAATTCTGGTTCATTTTGAAAAAATCAACAATTTGTTTGTCGAAACAAAAAAAATATCAGATAGAGTCACCGCGCGCCCTAGTCGTATTCGATTTAGCGAAAAGTGCAGATGAGCAAATATTGAGCTGTTGATTAAACGATTTTTAGTTATCCACAGCAAACAAATTTACGCCATTGCATTGGTAATCATGAGTTTTTTGATAGAATGTACTGTTTGGAAACCTCCTTAACCTTGCAAATACTAGCGCATTTTATTTTATTTCTAACCCTTTTACGTTAAAAATACTCTCGTTTTGCCAAATTTTTGGTTCTGAATGTTAGCCACAACTGCTTACAAATGGAAATATTATTGTCAAACAAATGCGCTAATTTTTTTTTAAACTCTGAAATATAAGTATCATTGCCATTTTTATCAAAAATTTAAACGAAATATATTTCGCTAAAATTTTCAAATTGTGAGGGCGTCGCCTAATACAGTACATGTAGTATGTTAAATTCATTACATTAAACATTTTAACGAATATTCTGTGATTTTTTTTTTGAACTCTCAAAATTTCAGTTTTTGCGGAATTAAATTAACAAAAAAATCTTAAAGAAAAGCAACTTTCAGTTTTTCTATGGTGCCACATATTTAATATACTCTTGATAATCATATGACATTTTCGTGATTTTTGGCTCAAAAATAAGGCACATTTGAAATTTTTTTTTCTGATCAGTGTTTTGTGGCTTTCTTTGAGCATACTTTCGAAAAATCAAGCATTTTTTTCGAAATTTTCTCATGAACCCTAAAAGAATCATATTTTAAGTTTCAGATTTCAATCGACAAAACAATTTTCAAAATTTTTTGACACATTTGTCACGCAAGCTTAACCGGGTGAAGCGTAGTATCCACACCTCATTAAGTTTCGACTATATAAATACATTAAAATATTCCAATCTGAAAACCATTCGTGAGGAATGTCGTTTCAATCAATTATAAGATTCAAGAGATTTCAAAAAAAAACTTATTTATAATTTTGGTCAGGGGATCAAATAATGTTGTTCAATTTTACGGTAGGCTTTTAATTGTTTTAACAATCGCATGTATTTTTTGTCAACTTTGAAGCCTCTATAAAAAATTAAAATTTGCGACTAAAATCAAAAATTGCATTGTCTATTCAGGGTCTTAAACGATTGATAAAACTTAGAAATAAAAAAAGCGATGCCGTTTAAGCCCAAAGTTGTTTGTCCGTGGTATGAATCAAAAATGAGCCTATTTACTTGGTTATTACGCACAGATTTTTTTTGGCACACTATAGTAGACTGTATATTCAGTTTTTAAATTTTCAAGCTTTTTTTCTAAGTATTTTCGATCGAACTATCTTATTATAAAAAATGATTTCGAAGCAATTATTTGTCATCAGAGCTCAGACTTTAAGAATACCCAATGAAATAAAAATTTACGATCCTTTTATAGAAAAAACCATTTATTGAAAAAATTTTGATTTTCTTTTTTCAGAACGTTCAAAAAAATTTTCAGCAACTTTTTTTTCTTAAGAAAATATAAAAATTTCAGAATATAGTTAAAGTTTTCACAAGTAGAAAAAACAAGTTTGACTAACTAGCGTGAGATTGCTTATCGTGCACCATCCAGAAGTAAACCGCGTAAAAACTAATTCTTAACACCCACTATCATTGAGCTGTGTGACTCAAACGAGCGTCGAAGTGTCCATATTTGTAAAGCCTATTGTCCTTCAATGATTTTGTAAAATTTTTTTCTTAGAACACAAAAACACACAAGTTTCTATCGTGATAAATATCGCATAAATTCGGTTGAAAACAATAATAACGATTTTTTGAAGCTGATTTCAAAGCTCGCGAAAAAGACTATTAAACTTAACTTCTGGGATTTTGTATAGTCCATGAACAGTCACCTATATAAAGCGATGACCGGTGGCCGTTACTAGAATTTTTTTCTGGTAGCTCATTTCACTGGGGGTATGCCTTAGAGTACTCTGATTGTTAAACAATATCTTCTCGTGAGCTCAATTTACTGAAAACTAGACAGTTCATGAGAAAAACGAAAATTGCTAATTTGTTAGATCTATCCTTAATTTTCGAAAAGATAATCACAATTAATTTTGACATTTACCAATAGTTACAGTATTCGTAACAAGGTGACATTTTTCAAAACTTCAAAATCTATCTCCTCCCAAACGTATTTCAATTGAGCTCAAATTTTCACAGATCACCGTAACGGTAGTATATACATTTTTAATGAGAGCTTTTTTCGATCCGGCGACTCGGAAAATTCTAGAACGCCAAATAACCGCCATTTTTACGAATGCAGACTTCAAATACTATCTCCTCCGGAGGATATTTGGCAAAATAGCTCAAATTTTTATCAAGTATTTCTCAGAAAACTTTTAAAGAGATAATGGAGAGCTTTTTGACATTTCGAGCTGAAACTCGAAATATGATTTTTTTAGTCATTTCCGAATAAATTTCCGAAAAAAAAAGCTTCATTTTTTTCGAAAGTAGGCTCAAAAGAAACTCAGTGAAACCATGATGAGAAATTAGCTTACGTCAAGGACGATTTGAAGTTTTGTGTCAAATTTTAGCAAACGTTATTTTTTTAAACTTATGTTTTGAAAATACTAGAAAAAATCGGAAAAATGCGAAAATTTCGCCAATTTTTTTTGATTGATCGGTGCGTAGTATCGAGCTTAATATCACACTGTATTTCAATTTGAAAGGCACTGTTAAATGGCCTCTAAGGCCTTTATTTAATCAGAGTTGCATCCCCCCTTAAAGGCTAGTTTTACCAAATCTAATCTTATCACTTTCTTGAAGGCCCTTTGTGGCTGTAATTGTTGTATCGAGAAATCAATTCCAGCATCCAGTATCCCAAGGGGTATTCAACAGCGTTTTACTTGATTTAAATATGCCCTGAGCTAACTGTAATTCTTATCAACTTCAAACTTTGGAGATATTGTTTAAATTCCTAAAGAAAATTCTTTAAAATTTTTGTTATGACCGACCTGTTGGTGTACGCGTTCAAAAATCTCTTTTGCATTTTTGAAAAAAGCTACATCCTGGATGTAACAGACACGCTCCTATGACATGTGGTCGGCACAATTGGATCGGGATCGGTTGAATCGGATCGGAAAAAAACGATCCGATCAGATCTGATCCATTTTTGTTGAGGGCTACCGATCCATCCAATTTTTCGGAAAAGTCACCGATTCGTCCTATTTTCTCGAGAAGCCACGATCCGATCCAATTTTTTAAAACCGATCAGATGGGTGTAAAACACATTGTTTCAAGCTATTTAGTTTTGATTTTCGGGATAAAAATTAACTTACTATTGAAAAGTAAATTTCAAAAGTGTTTGGGGATTTAAACAAAATATTGAAAAAAGTCATTGCAAAACCCTAGCACAAATACGAATAAAATATTTGAAATTTGAAACATAATAAAGTAACTGAGAGTTTATAAAAAAAATAATTTCATTAAAAATTAGAAAAATTTAAACTTTTTTTCAGAATCTGAAGTTTTATTTAAAAAATTGAAAATGAAAATGATAAATTGTAAATTAGATTTTTTAAATTGAAATGAAAATATATTAAAATGGAAAATGTAAATAATAAATTGTAACTTAGATTTTTCCGATCCATCAATTTCTTCGGCAGGTCACCGATCCGATCCAAATTTTTTTCGAATGTGCCGACCCCTGTCTATAATAACAAAAGAAAATCTGAAAATTAACTTAAACTTCTTAACTTGAAAACTTGGAGCTTGTGAAAACGGGGCCGTTTTTAGAAATGACCCACCTTTTTCTGTTTGGGACTTAACATTTAAAAAATTTGCAATTGAAATTTTAAAAGACCAAAAAGCTTACACACAAGAGAAATAAAAAAGAAAAGGGCGCGATATGTCTGGAAGAACCGACCTCTTAGTTGTTATAACCAATTCTTGAATTATTTGGTCTCATACGAACAAGTTTCTTAAAATACGTTTCAAACACTGTTCTTGCATTATTTCTATCTCAATTTATCGAATCCTCACAACTAATTTATTGACAAACAAATTATCAGCAACTAATTCTGTGCTTAGTGATTGTAAGAAACAGTTGGAGGCTTAAGAAATTATTGCAAAAGATGCAATCTCAACAGCTATTTCACCCACCAACAACATATTCGAAAACCAACTGAATTTTCGGCAATAAATGTGTCCATAAACTTTTGAAAAACTCGTTGCCACAAAGATTTATTTTCCAAAATTGTATCGAAAGAACATCCCAATGAATAATTTAATAAGCTGAAATTTTTCCTAATTAATAAACAACCTATTTTTTTGATAATAAATCAATTCGACGATTGTAAGATCTAGATATCCTTCTATATCTTGTGAAATAGGGTGGATTTTTTTTACTATTGACGTTTTTGAAAACAGCTAGATAAAGGGTAACCCTATGGGAAAACACCATCTATGTGTTTTTTGAGGGGAATATCTTAAAGAACACAAAGCTTCAAAGAGTAAAGAGTCATTTTTGTCGAAAAAGCCTATTTCTCCGTGAGTTTTGAATGATAAAAAAAGTTTGTAGCTTTTTAACCACAAATATACGTATTCAGGTCGTCAGATCGGTTTCAATATATGCATTGAAATAAATTCCACAGATAGTAAAAATACGATGCTGATTTCAGGCATGAAAAACCTCCAATTTTTTGTTCAGCGTGATCTCCGCAAGTTCTTACAGTACTGTTTTTGGATTTGTATGAAAATTCGTCTCCAGAGTCTCACAGGACCTGTCAGTTTATTTCCCTTAGGGTCAAAATTTCAGATACAAAAATATAACAAATTTTGCGTAAAAATGCGTCAGGGAAGAATGGACTCCATTGATCACGAATTTCATCTTTAAAATTTCCAAAATATTCACAGTTGGTGCCAGAGAGCAAAAACAGTAAATCCTGAATTTGTTTTAATGTAGTGAAAAAATGCTAAATTTGACCAAAAACTATGCCGAAAAAACACCAAACTACAGAAATTACGATGTGTAATATTTCCACTAATAAAATATCCGTAGATGATGCTAGAGAGCGAAATCACCGAATGAAGAATTTTAGAGATTTTGAATTTCAAACCAAAAAACCCGAATCTTTTTGCCCCGTTTTTGAGATGATTTGGCATGCAAAATCTCCAATTTTTTGTTCAGGGTAATCTCCGCAAGTTTCTACAGTAGTGTTTTTGGATTTGTATGAAAATTCGTCTCCAGAGTCTCACATGACATGTTAGTTCATTTCCCTTAGGGTCAAAATTTAGGATACAAAAAAATGTTAAATTTCCTTCGGCATAGTTTTTGATCAAATTGAGCATTTTTTCACTACATAAAAACAATTCAGGATTTACTGTTTTTGCCTTCTAGCACTAACTTGAATATTTTGGAAATTTTAAAGATGATATTTGTGAATCAATGGAGTCTATTTCTTCCGTGACGCATTTTTTTTAGCAAAATTAGACATATTTTTGTATCCGAAATTTTGACCCTAGGGGAAATGAAACTTACAGGTCCTGTGAGACTCTGGAGACGAATTTTCATAAAAATTCAAACGGTACTGTACAAACTTGCGGAGATAACGCTGAACAAAAATTGGAGGTTTTTCATGTCACATCATCTCAAAAACGGGGCAACAAGATTCGGGTTTTTGTTTTTGAAATTGAAATTTGATCCGAATTGAAGGTCTTATCGTAATCAAAATCCACCGATATCATCTTCAGAAAATCCTACCCAAGGAATCTTTTGGTGGCATTAATATTTTCTAGTTTTCATTTTTATGTTCAAAATTGTCATTTTCACGCACTTTTTTTGTCGATTTACGGCCAATCACGTTGAAATTCAAAAAAGAACTTTTTGACAATGATCATCACCGATTGAGCTTCTTATATTCCGAAAATGGCATTTTTAGCTTTTCCACAGAAAAAAGCCTTATAGCAAAACGTCGAAAAAACACCATTTCTCGGCACATAACACCAGATTGCCGACTCCTGAAGCAAAAATCCAAAAACAGCTCCTTCAAATTTAAATTCAGACAATTTTCAAGGTTCTTACCAAATCTCAAAATTTTCCGATATAAGCTCTAGGATCCTTGTTTCTTTGAAAAAAGCCGAGGGATTCGTCTTTAACCGCGTTTAACCAGATGTTTGGTCAGATTTATACTAAAGTGATGAATGGAGTCGCCAGTTTAAGAATAGACCTTTTAAATGAATCTTTAAGAAATGTTTTGAAAAACTAGTTGATCAGCAGTCTTGTTATTCTCATTAGTTAACGAAAAAAAAAATTTAATAACGATTTTATCAATCGATGGAACGAGACAAAAAACAAAATTGAAGACCTCGGGGTCCTGCACGTACCCTTCATTGTCGTTATCTATCGTCGAAACTAAGGAAAGAGCTGGCTTTTGAACTGAAAATATCAACAGTTTTGAAAGGTCGTTTCTGATTGGTCCACCAATCAAAAGCCTCCGATAAATTTTTAAGAAGCAGGATATTTGTTAGAGTATCCTGAAACATAAGCAAAATATATCATATCACGTACGAAACCAAACGTTATCAGAAAATTTTTTCATAAAAACCTCACCATAAAAACCTCACCGAAAAAGCCCAAGCAATTTCGGCGATTTTGTCTACTTTGGCGAAAGGGACACTGGCAAAAAGTTAGCTAAATATTGTGAAATTGCGTTTTGTTTTTGTGAATATTCGGCCAGCGATTTCAAGTCTCCTCTGTATTATATATTTCATCCGCAACAACTTTGTTTACTTATAATATTCCAGAAAAAGCAAAAAATGATGCAACCTTCGAAAATTATTTAAAAAAAAACAAGGTTATCCAAACTAAATGCATAAGTTTAATGCTTAAATAAGAAAACCCGTATTAATTGTAAGTTTAGTCCAAAGATGCGTAAGCCAAACGTTCAAATATAATAAATAATAAATGAGTTTCATACATCGATAAATATTTTGAAGGGAAAATGTAAAAGTTTCAACAACTTTTAAAATTACTTATTAAATACTTTTTACCTATTCGTTCTTGAAAATACTTAAATCGATAAGTTGAATAAATTTTTGACTTGATTTGCGAAAATTTTTTTAACTTTTTTCTGAAAAAATTGATAAGAAATAACAAATAAAATTTTTATGATTTTTAAACAGCGGTCAGAAAATATGTGGGCTTCTATGAAAAAGTTACTATGGCTATTTCTTGTGTATTTTTTTTAATAATTTGTTTAATAATTTATTTAGTTTTTTGTTGAACAGGTTGGATTCCAGCGAGTCGCGTGTGTGATTTTGAAAGCCTACATATAATTTTTATTTAACTGATAAGAAATGATGATCATAAAAAATAATTTTCAACTACAGAAAAAAAATAAGGGTACGGACCATACTGTATGGTGGTTCCTACATTTTCTGCAGTTTATATGTCATAAAAATGCTCGAAATCAATCGTTTATGATTTGAAAGCACAAAAAATCCGAATAAAAACAAAACAAAAAATTTTGAGTTTTTTCGACTTTTTCTGAGTATTTTCTCAAAATTGAAGTGGGAATATAACGTTTGTTCAAATTTGACAACAACAACTTCAAAATATCAGCTTGACGTAAGTTAACTTTCTCTTCAGTGTTTCCCTTGCTTTTTTTGAGCCTTTTTTCGAAAAAATTGAAGCCCATTTATTTTTGGATTTTTCTTGGAAAATGCATATTTTTTGTTTGAGGTTGAAATTAAAAAAATGGCTCCTCAGAAGTTTCTGTTTCTTTTGCACTAGCGTTTGCATAATGTCCAAAAAACCGTGGTTTTCAAAATATTCTAGAAAAAGCATAGCACTAATAGACAAAAACGCTCCCCAGAAGTTTTTTTTACTAATTTCGCAAATTATAAAAAAATAAGGTTACTTTCAAAATAAAACCTAGGAGGAGATAGCTTTTTCGTTTTTGACAAGGTGGCCTTGTAACGGTGGCCCTGTTTGCCTCAATTTTTCAACCTTCATACCGGGTTTGTAAGTGATATTATATGGAGCGGCTATTAACCCACATATTTCGATAAAAACCAGAAAAATTTTTGGACCAAAAATGAGAAAAATTTCTAATTTTTTTGATTTTTTATTATATGGATTACCAGACCTCAGAGTACAAATCCTAAATATTTGAAAAATGCGAAATCTGAGCATTTGATTGGTTGATCTGGTTATCCATATGATAAATGAGCTTGAGGGCGTGGTGGTAGTGATTTTTGGGATTTACAAGGCTCCGTACGGCTTAACCAATGAAGATAAAACATTTTTGAAACATACATTGGAAAGATCAAACCTTGAACTAGCAATTTCATTCATCACTTTAGTACCACTCAAACCAACCACCTGGTCAACCGCGGTTAAAGACGAGTCCCTCGGCTTATTTCAAAGAAATAAGGATCCTAGAGAACTAAGAAGACAACATTAGCGGGATTTGAACACGCGCAATAAAGATAGTGAACGTTTTTGAGATTGTGTTTCGTTGGTAAAAGGATATGGGAAAGTTTTGAGACTTGATGAGAATCCGTTAAATTGTCTGAATTGTAGTGAATAAGAGCTGTTTTTCGATTTTTTTCTCAGGGGTTGGCAATCTGGTCGATTGTGCCGAAAAAGGGTGTTTTTTCGACGTTTTGATTCAAAATATTTTTTGTGGAAATGGCAAAACGTCATTTACGGAATATAACAAGCTCAAAGAGTGAACATCGAATAGGAAGTACTTTTTCGAATTTTGACCTGATTAGCTGTGAATCGTCAAAAAAGTGCGTGGAATCGACAATTTTGAAAATAAAAGTCATGATTAGAGTATATCGAACAGGATGCCCGAGTAACTTAAAAATCTTGTTCCTTTTTTTTTAAACCTCCTAACACCCTTTGACTATCTAAAGGCAAAAAAATTTTCGGGAGCCAAAACGGCGCAGAAATAACATCGTCACAGAGCTACAATTCACATATGTCATAGAGTTCGCAATTTTATTACCAAAAATATTGTTAAAAATTTTATCCGATTAGCCGTTCAAAAGTTATTTATTCCTTCTTTTTTTAGGATTTTCGCCAAAATTTCTTAAAAAATTAATTTTATAAAAACGATACATAGTATCGAAATTCTGAGGAAGCCAATTTTTAGGAAAGTATTTGTGAATTCTTTTGATTTAAGTTCATTTATCTGCAGTCTTTATCCGAAGAATAATTTTTACACAAGTGATTTTTATAAAACTCAAAATGATGAAAAAAAATATTTTTCAAAAAAATTATTTTTTTGAAAAAATTGAACGGCAATTTAACCGAAATCAAACTGACGAAGACAAATCGATCAAATGTAGAACATAAGGTGGTACTAATTTTAAGTTTTCAGCCGATTAACAATATTTTCACATTTCACTGCATATATTTCGACGCGCGGCGATATGATTAATTGTTTTGTAAGCGATCAAGATATCATATTTCAAATTTGAGACCAGCTATTAATAGCTAAAGTTTCACTTTTTAATTTGTTACTTTAATGTCATTGTAAAAAAATGTATAGTTATTCAAGAAATACAAGGTGAGTGAACGTCTCTTTTCTCTCGCAGTTATCAAGTTCACAAACTTCGAAATTTATAAATGTTACGTGTTATTGACTTAATTCTATCCTTGATCACAATCAGTGACCAATAAGTAAATTGATATCTTTCCCAGTTTTCCCGCGATAAGCGCTCAAAGTAGTGCCTTTAGATAGGCTTTTGGGTGTGAGGCGAAGTTATCGTTTTTAGGTGTGAGGAGATTAACAGGCAAATAAGATTTTTTAGTTACTCGGGCATCATAATTGATTTCTTTAAGTTCTATTTGCTGGAAACGATATAAGCAACTATGGTCTGATTTTGAACATACACGGTGCTAGAGATCAAAACATAATATTTATAAAAAACTAAAATTTTTTCCTGGAATCCGCTGCGTTCAAAATCAGATCATAGTTGCTGATATCGTTTTCGGTTAATCGTACCAAAGAAATCTTTTTGCGTCATTTTTATACTTTAATTATTACTTTTATTTTCATAACTGTCGATTTCGCGCACTTTTCTGACGATTCACAGCCAATCAGGTCGAAATTCGAAAAAGTACTTTCTATTTGATGTTCATCGCCCCTTTGGCTTGTCACATTTCAAAAATAACGTTTCTGGCATTTCCACTGAAAGGGCTTATAGCAAAACGTCAAAAAACACCGTTTTTTGGCACAATCGACCAGATTGCGGACTTCTGAGGCAAAAATAAAAAAAACCGCTCCTATTCACTAAAATTCAGACAATTTTGCAGATTTTCACCAAGTCCCAAAATTTTCCCATATAACCTCTAGGATCCTTATTTCATTGAAAAAAACCGAAGGACTCGTCTCTAACCGCGATTAACCAGATGATTGCTTAGAGTGGTACTAAAGTGATAAATGGAGTTGCTAGTTTAAGAATAGATCTTTGCAATGTTTGTTTCATAAATGTCTTACTTTCATTGGTTCAGCTGTACGAAGCCTTGCAAATCCCAGAAAATCACTAACACCACCCCTTAATACGTCGATTAAGATTTTTTAGGAAAACTGTCAAAGTTTCAATAATTTTTTAAAAAATACTTATTTACTTTTCACCTATTCTTCCTTGAAGTTTCATATATTGATCTTTCAATTTTAAACATTTACCAAAAACTTGGCAATACTTTAATTGATAAGTTATCAGATAAGCTTTCACAAGTGTTTTGTAATTATTAATTAATTAAACTTATTCAGACTCTGAGTTTCAGAGAAAAAAATCATCAGAGAAGAGAATATCAAAATGAGAATTTTATACTATGTTTTCTTGATCCTTAGTATCAGCGCAAATGTGGTAAGCGATAAAGATTTTAACTTGAAATTTTTAATAAAAATAAACTGAAAAATTAGGGAGAATTCCTTAGGTTTGGAAAAGTAAAAATATTGATCGGAGCGTATCACATGCCTACTTACCCAAAAAGTGGAAAAAACCTTCGAAAATCATTTTTTCTCATAAATCCCGACATTAAATGTAAAATTAAAAATAACAACTGCCCCCAACCTCGGCGAATCATTTTGAATAATCTCCAGCACTGTTCTACATGCAAATCTTACTCAAAAGGTCGAAACACCTAAAAAATCAGGGTTTCTATTGCTAAAATTGAGATTCATTCAAATTGATATATAAAAAGCTTTCGACTACCTCGCTGATTTTTTTGATATTTACTATAGTTGTTGACGCGCCTTGTCCAAGCAGTGTCATGCACTCGTCTTGTACTCAAAAAGTAAAAAAAATGTATTTTGACTAAAATTTAAATTGAAAATGTCGGATTCATGAGTAAAAATGCATTTTTTCGAATAAAATTTTCATACAATTTTATGGACATTATTTCATCCCGGATGCGATATCTCCCTTTATCACTTTTTGGTTAGAATGCGTTGTCACAACGTATCCGATCAAGATCTGTCGATTTCGGCGAAAATTCCTAGGAGTTCTCTCTATCAATGAGTCAATCCCAGTTTCATACCTGCTGTTATGACTTTAGTGGATTTCTGAATGTGAAGAGCTAATAAATTAGAAGTTAATTATAAGTTATAAATTATAACTTATAAAATATATTACATACAAAAATCCACCAAAACAGAACATGGAATGAGAAGTAAAGTAAATAAAAAGGGTGGTTTTGATTATCACCGGAACATTTATAATTATTTTTTTCCAGTTTGCGCTCCCTATGATATACAATGCATTTCATGTGAAATGGTTTTTAAAAAGTTGTTGATAAAAATGACTTGATTTTAAAATTCAACGCTTCGCGAGTTCTGATTGGTGGAAAGTGGATTCTTTTCCCTTTTTTTGCTAAAGATGACTCATAATATCAAAAAATAATATCTTTTATCGCAACACATCAACTTGATCATGGAAATTCATTTGTTAGAAGATTCATATGGAGCGGTAAAAAAGCTCACTTTATGCTCATAAATGAAATATTTTGTTGATTAGAAATCTGATTTAGAAATCACAATGATTTTTTCAATCAAAATTGTTATTTCGTGACGGAAATATTGACCATTTTCTTGATTTTTTCAAATATCACATGATAAATTTTGATTCATCACCAATTTATTTGTACTTTTATTTTACTATAAAAATTAGCTTTTAAATCTTGGAGAAGGGCATAAAATTTCGAAACGAAGTTCTTACATCACAAACTTATTAACAATCTTACAAGATGATCATGAATCAAGAAGAAAGAAAAGTAGATTGTATAGACTAATCGGATCTATCATCAAACAAGAAGCAGAAGCAAATCCGAATGAAGATCCTATGGATTTACCTTTTACAAAAGATTTATTATCTGCTTATTTTGGTGAACGATATTAATACATATTTTACAATTTTTTTTAATTTTAATTTTATTGAATCCTTTGAATGCGTTTCTCAGCTAATTTTTGTGCTGTAGTTTGTTACTATAGGTTGATGGAAACAAACGAAAAATTTTCAAATTCAAAAAAATGGTATACCGATCTCGAACACTATTATTTAAAAAAAATAGTTCCAACAACTTTAGCGGTCGTTCTTAAAGATATTGGAAATTTTTGGTATAAAATTTAAATTATAAAGTTAAAATTTTCAGGTTGGAAATTTTGCTCAAATCTTTTTTCAAAAAAATGCAAAATAATTCTGGAGATGGAAGAAAGTTCTTGTTTTCATCATTGAATTTTTCATAGCTGTTTCAACCGGAAAAATATCAAAATAATTGTTAACTTTATTCAAGTCAAAATTGAGAAAATTGAACGAAAAAAATAAAAACATTAGAAAAAATTTGAAAGAAGATCAAGAATTAACTTTTACGTCAATGAATTTTTACGGGTATTGTATTCCCAGAAAAATGATAAAATCGTATTTTTATGCTTAGACCGCCTTAAGAATATTAAACCACCCCTCAAGTTATTGAGAAATTTAAGAAAAGATATTTGATATAATTTAGTGGATCTAACATCATTTTTTGAAAAAAAACACAGAATATATGGCTTGTGAGAAAAGCCAACCTGCTTTTTCTACTACTAATACAACTGGGTTGTTTGGGCAATAATTATCTCATAATTATTTCATTGCAGCGACATCCGTTATTTTTAGTGATCAATTCAAATAATATTTAAAAAAATTTTTGAGCGTTCAATCTTCATAATATGATTTCGTTAAAATTATTGAATTTCATTTTCTGAATTTTTTTTATCACTATGCAGCATGGTCCATGCCAGGTCGAAATCGAAAATTAACATATTTTACGATGTATAAATATCACGATAACGCGTGAGTTCATTTTTTTCCAATTTCGCCGAGCGAACTAACCCTAGTAAACGTGATTGTAAATAACTCATGATAATTTCGATGATGAGTTACTCATCATCGAAATTATATATAATCATTATTTAATTATGTTGACTTTTTTTTACGTTTTACTTTTAGGAGTTAAGTCACAAAATTAATTCCCGAGAAAAATCATGAAACGTGTTCTCCTGGGATGGTCAAAATTTCAAAATAATAAGGAAAAAATTTTATATATTTATTACGAATGTTTTTTCTCGAATGCATTTTTAACTACATTTGTGACTGGGAAACTAGGCTGGCTGCACTCTATCTAGAAAATGACGCGTCAAAAACACCCAAAATCAGAAAACCGCGGTTTTCGGAGTAATTCTCTTATATTTTTCTCTTTCTGTTATTTTCTCTTAGCGTGAAATTTCAACGCGGTTTTTTTCTAATGAAGTAATGGGCTGTGATAGTCTAGAAAAAAGTTGCGCGGGATTTTATCATTTTTGTCATTTTTCATTCCGATAAAATCCGGGAAACTCAAATCATTTTTAAATTATATTTCAACTCTAGCGTATTTTAACTGAATTTTTATTCTTTCAAAGCCGTATTGAAGATCTAATATATTCAAAATTTATCGACACTAGAGTTTGTACAGTGATACTCAAAATAACCGAATATTCGATAATTAAATTAAGTAGGCGGTAATTCTAAATATCATTAAAGTTCTTTGGGTTGTTGTGTCAAGTTTAGGCATTAGCTTGTCGGATAGCTTGAGATCGTCTCTTCAATCGACGTTTTTCTCCTCGTCGTTTTCTAGCAGCATCCTTGTCATAACCCTGGGACATTGCTGAAAAATAATGGTCATTTACTTGAAACTGATTAAATTTTGAAAATGATTATTGCAAATGTTTGTTTTGAAATAAATTTTAAAGAAAGATGCTTTTTAAAATATCACATTAAAATTCACAATTAATCTCATTCGGAACCATTTTCATGACATGAGAATTCGTAATAACTCATTTTCTTATCAAATTTTTTTAACGAATTAACCCTGTCTTGAAATTTTACCGATAAAATTTCACTATGAAAAAGTAAAATCGATACCAATTTTTAACTTTTGGAATTCCTTAATTCAAACAATCAAAGAGAAGAGAGTGTTTCAAGCTTTTGTGAGTATTTCTTAGAAATTTTTCGAGCGTGTTACAAATACAGAAAATAGGGTCAAATTCTTATGAAAAAGACATTTTTGGCTACAGACCTATCGAATTTGCATATTTACATGTGATTTGATGGGGAATGTACTCTTGCCCGTACGGGCACGTAGTATCTCGAGTACCTCTTGACCGTTAATAAGTAGGAGAGCGTCGGTTTAAGCGAAAAAAATGTCGCCAAAAAAGTAAAAGTACGGTCAAGAAGTACCCGTGATATTTCTTGACCGTTAATTTAGTTCAACTATAATCTGACATACTTCTTGACCGTCAAATGAGTTCAACAATAATCTAGCATACTTCTTGACCTAAAATTAAAAATTGACCGCTAAACTCGGTGTGAGTTAGAGCTGATTTTTAATGGATCAAGCT
>SCLH01000244.1:412307-427716 GCA_004367855.1 Oikopleura vanhoeffeni | reverse complement strand
GTTAGATTTATTTATCACTTTCATATGTCGAAAACGATATATAAGTATGATTATTTTCGGAAAATATCATTAAAAAAAATGGAAAACTTTATTGTTAAAAATCCAGCATTACAAGACGATACAGGAACTAATCAAGTTCCAAAACTTATTGATATGATACAAGAGAAAAATGGAAAAGGTCACTCAATTTTGACCAAAATTAACTCCATGGTGTACGCCAACGTAAAAATAAATTAAACAAGAACAGATCGCTGTCGATTAGATGTAAATGTTACCGTTCTAAAGATAATAATTGTGGGTTGACTGGAAAAATACAAAATACATCAGATTTTTCCGAAGATTCTGTTGATTTTTGGAAAGCCGAAAATTGGGTAGTTTTGAAAAACCTTACTGCACAAGAACATACTTGCCTTGGAACTGAAATTCAAAAAATAGCGTCCAAGCAAATGAGAGAATTCGTCCGAAAAATTTTTGATGAGGGCATAACAACTTACAAAAATATAAAAAACTTATCCGGTTTCCCTACAAAATTCGCCGATTATGCTGCAGAATTGCTTGGAGATGACCAAACTTACAACAGAATAATTCAAAGAAACAGGAAAAAAAAAATCCAAATTCAATTTTACCGGATGAAATAAAAATAATGTCAACTTGGGATTCTGCCACTCAATCGAAAATCGAAGAAAATGGTCAAATATTTTTTAATTAACGTGGTATTCAGAGGTTTTTAATTTAATTGTCGAAATCTTACCAGATAGAATAGCAGCCTTTTCTTCAAGCTCTGCTGCTTTGCGTGCT
This sequence comes from Oikopleura vanhoeffeni, assembly GCA_004367855.1. Taxonomy (NCBI): domain Eukaryota; kingdom Metazoa; phylum Chordata; class Appendicularia; order Copelata; family Oikopleuridae; genus Oikopleura; species Oikopleura vanhoeffeni. Next base: position 426,918 of record SCLH01000244.1, on the reverse strand, counting down.
TCTTCAGCAGCTTCTCGAGCTTCTTTTGCAGCCTTTTCAGCACTCATTTTAGATTGTTCCTTTTCAACTCTTTGTTGTTTTTGAGCTTCTCGGCTCTAAATTGGAAGTATAAAAACTTATGAACATTCTCAATATAATTTTGAGAATTTTCCAGGACAATTTGTCGGATGAATATTAAAAGTCTACGACAGGTTTGGCTTTTGAACCCTCAAATTTATATTAGTCATTTATTATGTTCGGGGTTGTTAAAGGGGATGATTCTTAGTAATGTGACAAAAGAAAGTGAATAAAACCAAAGATTTCCTAAACTGAAAGTATTTTTAAAACTGTTAACGATTCATTGAAAGCCTTTTTTCCAAATTTGACAAATGGTTCAAAAATGCATGATCGTGTTTTTCATTTAAAACTGTAGAAGATATTTGAAAAATAAACTACCGTGTGAGTTTTGAGTGAAGTCCAGACTTAAGATGAGTCAAAACCATGCTTGACACCAAATGCTGGCTTTAACTTAAAATCTTTGAAAGACCGCCCGAAATCTAATTTTGAATAGTTACATAGACAATTTCCGAAAAATTCTTTATATTTTCTATAATTGAGCCTTTTGATAAACATATTTCAAATTTCACATTTTGCAAAAATTGTCACGCCAAATCAGCAGTCTCTAGTGAAGACTCACTTCAAAAAGAGTTCAAAAATAATTCTGTAATGAAATCTGTAGTCAAAACCAGGCTTGCGAAGAGATGCATTTCGCATTTGTTCATTGTTAAATAAAAGGTATTTGAAATTTACTAACCTCTTTTCGGCTCGACATTCGTGTTTCGAGTTGAGTGATATTTTCGTCATCAGCTGTTCTCTTTACAAAATGTTCATTACACATTCTTTTTAATTCAGTCAAATCACGCTCTAATCGCTTCTTTACGAAATCTTCTCCGTCCATTTTGATGAATTTCCAACTTTAAATCAAAATATTTAGCTGCAGAAATTGATTAGTAACTGAAGTATATTTAAGTAAAAAAAAAGGTTTTTATCACACTTATCACTCTCTAAATTAAAGTGGGTGTGAAAATTGAAATTTCCATAAAAGGGCACTTTTTATATTCTAAAAATAGATGCATTTGCGTTCGTAGCCATGTGAAAAGACAAAGTTTACGGTAGGGTTTTGGAATGAATAAATATAAAATGTCTAAAAAAATGCAAAATTTTTTAACTTTTTATGTGGGATTTTTTCAAATTTTAGATATCGCTTTTTGAAAATGTATTCGTAACTACATTGAATTTTTCAGCCTTTAATCAACTATTACCCTTCAATGAAATAAGAACTCAATACAAATCGCATATTTCATTCAAAATTTTAAAAATATTCGTAATTATGCAAGTTTATTTTTCAGTTTCTTAAACTAATTGCTACCAAAAATATCATCAAATAATTATTCCTCAATATAATTGAACATTTATTTGTGAGCATGAAATTCTCATTTCATGACAAGGCCCCCTTGTTGAAAGTCAGTGTTGGGTCAGATTTCAATTATTAGGGTCAAATTGATTTTTTTCGTTTCATATTTCTTTGATCTCTAGTGGTCAATTGTCAAAAAAGACGATTCACACTCATTAAATATCACCAACTACAATTTCAAAAAGTACCCAAATTACCTGATATAAGGATGAAAAATAAAGGGGGGGAAATGATTGGAAACTGCAACTGTTAGTCGAGTGGTACCTCCTTAATAGGCCAAAAGTTAATATGATCCAATCATGTAGTACCCGGGCAGCAGGAGTGAAAATTATCGCTAACAATTTGATGAAGAAAATGAATACTGCGAAAAGCTATCATCTGTTACTTATTTATAGACATTATAATTTATTATCAGAAAGGGCTACCCGTCGACATGAACCACCTTGAAATAAATTCAATTGTTATTTGCATTACGTTAAGTATTATCGGATCAGAAAGTTTAATTTTCATCACTCTAATAAACTGGAGTAAAATAACACCAAAAAAGATTTACTTAATTTATTTTATTATTAATATTTTTCAAATTTTAGTAGGAAATTTTTTATTTTTCACGCAACTTTTATTTTGTTTCAATTTATCCAAAACTTATTGGAAAATAGATTTTCAAAAATTTATTTTTAAAAATTTATTTGTAAAAATTTCTCTCAGACAATGTATTTTAATTATTTTGAAATTTGTTTCTGTAATTTTTTATGCTTTCCAGATAATCTTTTGTTAAAGCTTCTTGAATTATTTGTCGGGAAAACATTTTTTCGTTTGATAACTTTTATTTTTTTGTAAAAATGTTTGTCAGCACAAAGCTGCTGAAGCATAGATTTTCGTTGTTTAAAGGGTGATAAGGAATCTGACCAAAAACTAATTTTTGGTTCAATTAAAATTTGGCGAAAAACAAAATTTTAACCGAAATTAAAAATTATGACAAACAAATATTATGCAGAAAAATATTCTATCGAAAAATATTCCCCTAAAATTCATTGTGAAATGTCTGTTATTAATTCAAGGCTGTGAATTTCGTGCAAAACATTAATATAAGTTATTCTCATTTTGTTTTATCTAACGTGCGTTTTCTATAACATTTTCAAAGATATGGTTTTTACTCAATTTGAAGTTTAAGAATAACTCATCAAAAATTCTAGAAGTTTTTTAAAAAATTAATTTAAAAAAAAAAAAAATAATAAACACAATTTGCATTTTTCATGCACTGTAGTTGATACTGATAGCAAGTAGATAAACAAAGTTTGAAATTAATTTGACGTGTACGTAAGGTTTAACATGGTGGCAGCGTCTTGGCGAGGACTTTTCTATACTATTTTTAATATAAAATAATATCAACCAAAGATCCCAGCCAAATTTAAGATTGTCAAAACAATCTAAAATCATACTAATCGTCTGTTTAGTTATTTTTTGGCATATTTGTTCGTATCCAAAAGCTCTGTACGTTCCCTGTCATAATCTTTTAAAGCTTTTACCAATAATTTGAATTTGTTTGAAATGTTCATCACCTGGCCTCTCCTCAAGGTATTTTGACACATTACAACCAATAGGTACAGTATCGTAACAAGGTGATTTTTCAACTGCAAAATATCTCCTCCAGACGGTATATCAAATTGAGCTCGAATTTTTACAGATCACGTAAACGGTGTATAGTCAATCTTTCATGACGGGTCTTTATTTGATCCGGCGACTGGAACAATTCTAGAGGACGCCAAATAAACACGACGTTTTCACATATTACGACTCAAAATGAATTTCTCCTCCTAGATATATTGCAAAAAGCTGCAAATCTAATTATCAAGTATCTCTTAAACAATGTAAACAGACAGTCAGCGGACTTTCCTCTGCAATGTCCATCTAAAACTCGAATATGATTTTTTGGTTCATCTTTCCAAAAAAATTCCGAAAAAAAAAGAGTGCCTCGATTTCGAAAGAGCTCAAAAGAAGCAAGTAAAACAGCTGATGAGAAGTTGGCTAACGTCAGTCGATATTTTAAAGTTCTTAGTGGTCAAATATTGAGCCAACCGTATATTTTTTAACTTCATCTTTTAAAAAAACTTAGAACAAAAATCGAAAAAATCGAAAATTCAAAAAATTTTTGATGATTGGGTTCTATAAACTAAATATCATCCGTATCAATTTGGAGCATTTTAATGCCTCTAAGGCCCTTATTAAAATCAGAGTCGCATACCCTTAAGGTTTCAAATTTCCTAATATAGCAGAAATATAATAAACTTGAGAAGTGAATAGTAAATCATAAGAGTTAATTAGCATTGAGTGAAATATAAATCCAGCAAAAATTTAAATTGAAAATAATCTAGTGAAATCAGAGAATACAATTTGACATTTGACGAAACTTTTTCGTATTACAAATTTGATACTTCAATGATGTGACGTCATTTAATTAAAAGTCTAAATTCACTTTTGCCAATTTTAATTTTCGTACTCCATTTTGTCATTTTTATTCTGTGAAACGGAAAAATCCGATTCATGCATATTTGTTGCATAGAACTTAGAACCAAATTTAAAACAAGAAAACCGCAAAGTTTTTCTTAAAAATCTCTTATCAGATTTTTTTCAACGATCCCTAGTTAAAATGACGCATAACCAGTTCTTAGATTATATTAATCAAAAAATACAACAAAGAAGTTTAATTATCGGCGGTTATTTCGAGCAGCAAATTGCATACGTCATAAAAATCAAAATTGATAGAAATTAAAACAGGGTTGATTGATTACACATTTGATTCAACCCAATTTATTTAAATTCAGTTTGTATTTTAGTCACAACTACTTTGTCAGGTATTTCTTTCAATTCAAATGTTTGGAGGAACATTTCAAAATTATCTCGATTTATTTGAATATGACTTGAGAAATGAGAAAAAAATTAAAAATAAACCGCGAGAGTTATTTTATTAAGTGATCAAAATTAAGCCGAAAAATCCTTCTTGTAGTATAATTTTTTAATTTTAGATATGATTTTCACTCAATTCTTATAATTAATTTTTGATATAATTTTTTTACTCTCAAAGCGCGTACTTATTTATATTGAATGTTTTTGTTACTCTGGTTAGCATGTTAGTGGGATTTTGGCTATTTTACAACATGTTCATGACATGCAGAACTTTTAGAGAAAGTGAAACTTATAGCGAAAATACAAGAGAAATGTCAATGATAATATCAGGATTTCAATGTCAGGTAAAAAAATCTTGGTAAAATCTGATAGTTATACATGTATATTCAGAAATACAAAAATAACTCCGTTTGTTCACATATTATATCGATCACTGGGCCTCCTCGCAATATAAGCCACTTTTTAAGTCAAAATTTTTTTTTAATTAGACTGATCTGATTATTTTCTCATATCCTTTTCAAAACCAAATTCAATCTTAAACATTCTTACTATGTCTATAGCGCATGTTCGAATCCCACTTATGTTGTCTCAGTGATTTTCTAAGTTATTGTGTAAGTGATTGCTCAACCCTTGGAAGCTCGAAATTGTTTTATTCGGCAGAGGCTCATGCACCACTCAAGTGGGGCGACTTTGAGCCTTCATTACGGATAACTACATTTTTGATAAAAAGCCGTGAATGATCTTAATTTTGTAAGTAGTCCACTTGCGAGTACATTAATTCGATTTAAAAATTTCATCTTTAATCGGCCGAACTAGCTGCAAAGATTGGACTTTGATCAGTTACTTCTCATTGAAAAGCAGGAATATTTTCAAAAAACATTTCCTTCAATATATTGCACTCATTAAGACCTTGGCTTTCACAATTTTAATTTTGATTTTCAATCTATTTTCCCTGTTTTCACATAAAATAGACGATAGCAGCGGCGAGTGATCAAAATAAAGTTATAAAACAACGTTTTGTTAATAATTTAAACCGCTAAGAACTTCCAAAAAGTTATATTATTTCGAGGTGAGCGCCACTTTCCTGAATTCAGTGGTTGCGTAGCTTTCAATTTAAGGAACCGTACTTTCGAAAAAAATCGAAGCATATTTTTTCCGAATTTTTCTCAAAAATTGGGAAAAAAATCAACTCACGAAAAATAAAAGTGTTCCGAATGATGGAAATTTTATTTTTATTTTTTAGAAAAGATACCTCAAAAAGACTTTTCCTTAAAAAACTCAGTTTCCTCAGATTTTATCTATCGTTTTAAACTCGTTTGATCAGCAACGCATTTTTAGAGTATTTTTGGAAGAAATTCTCTAAAAAGTAAGATAAAATAATTTTGAACGAGAAATCCTAGAAAATTTAAACTGCCATTTTTGAATTCCTCGTGGCAAACTCTTATGTTGTTTGATCAAAAAAATTTCGAGGACTTTTTTTCATCCGATTCAGCGGATTCCAAAATTTTCAGCACCACCAAAGTGGTGGCTGAGCTTTCCAAGGTTAAGTGATCAGACACCAACAAGATTTGCGGTCCCATTATCAAGCACTCTTGCCTATAAATCATACTTAAAGAGTCTTAAGTTAAGACAATCACTGAGACAACATTTAACTTTGATTTCAACACGCGCTATAGAGATAGTAAGCATTTTGAAAGATAGACTTAGTTGAGAAAAGGATAAAACTCGAACTTAAGGGGGTAAGTGTCGTAATTTTTTGAGCCCCTTAAAGAATTAATTTTGATAAATTAATATCGGTTAGAAACTAAAGTTGACCAAGGAATCTCGTGGTGGCAATCAATTTTTTCAAAAACAATCTGAAAAAAAATCTAGAATTTTCAAAATTCGAAATATTTTTTTGCTTTTAACCCGCATAAAACCGTATTCTTACCATAGATATGACATTTTTATTGGGTGAATATGAACCCACCGAAACTTGCATGGACATTAAAATTATCGGAAATGTCTTTATCGAATTCTAAAATTTCGATTATTTTTTAAGCAAAAAATGTTCAACCTAATTATCGAATTTGACGCTGATTGGTTAGAAATTTTTGATTAGCTGTAAGCCAATTTTTTGATCAGTGAAAAATCTCAGCTTCAATTTGTGTACCCTTTTGTCCAAATCAAGACAAAAAATTTTTTTCGACTTTTCATTTCCCGGTTCACTTTCATTTAAATTTTCTAAGAATTCTAGAATTTTTATTCCAAAAATTCCTTTCATGGCACTTTTACCGATTATATTTATCTACCTTAGTCAAAAAAGTGGCTTCAATTCTAAACATTCGTCTAAAAGAAGAAAGAGTTTGAAAGTCGAAAAACTGACAAAAATCGCCGTTTCAAAGTGAGATTCTAGAAAAAAAAATCCAAAATCGAAAAATCCTTCTTATCACTTTTTTTGTTCTGATTATTCGCTTACTTTGTGTAATTTTGAGAACGCTTTGTATGTGGGGTCCTAAAAAGAAGATAGATTAAAAAAAACCGTTTAGTGCTCTAGAATAGACTCACCACCTGGTGGTGTGAATGTAACAAGATTGAACTTTGAGATGTGTAATCGTTAGACCGGAAAGGCAAGATCTACAAACAAGTATCCTCAGAATTTTACAACTGCCTAGATTTGTTCTTAGGCGTGATTGAAAGGTACCAGATTACGACACCTACCCCCTTAACACAAATATTTGGTAAATAATAAAATAAAAATTGGTCCGAATCGCATTATTTTTTTGTTTTTTCTAAGATTACTGAAATTGTTTAATTATCAGTTTTTGTGAAAAAAATTGGTAACAATGGTCTGATTCGGACCATTTTCTGAATAGTTGGGCGCGGTTTGACCTATCGAAGAACTCGATCAGACGAGTCGTTTTCGAAACCCAAATTATACCAATATTATGTCTTAAAAGTGGCTTATATGTGCGAAGAGGCCCCGTTATCGATATAGTCTTTAAATGTGACCAGATAAAACATATCAAACTCGAAAATTTTGAAAGTTAAATGCTATTATTTTAGATGATGAAGAATTTAGTTGTTTCAACTTTACCTATAACAAGCTTTCTGAATGTTAAAATACAAAAATCGCCGATTTCTGAAACAAACACAACTTCTATGCTGTAAAATCATTCTCGTATATGAACAAAATTTTATTTAATTTCAACAGGTTTTTGTTCAAATCTTTTCAACATACATTTGGTCTATGTCTATAAAAATGTTTAATAAACATGTATTTAGCAAGTATAAAGAAATTGCACACGTCCATTTGACAGTACGAAATGAATCATGTGAAATGATGCCGATCAGAAATCAATGATAATTTAATATTATTAAAACTTCGTAAAAAAATAATTTTGAAAATATTTTTATATTTATTTGAATATCAATCTTGATTAATTCCAACTTTTATTTCGAAAAGTGTTATAAAATTTTCTCAAAAATATATGTTTGAAATTAAATATTTATCATTATTTATTCGAAAATTAATCTTTATAAAAAAAGTTTGGAAATTTCCCATGTATTTTTTTAAATTAATATTATTTTTTAAATTGATATCAATTCTGCAAAAATTCCCATGATATTTTTACTCTCTAGAATTCAATTCGTTGTTTTCTAAACTTGAACTTACTTACATTAATACTGTAATCAAATCTTGAAAATAAAATACAACTGTAGAAATTTCGAGTTGATAATAAATAAATAAAAAAAATATTTTTTCAAATTTGAATTTATACTCATTGAATGGCCCCACCTTATTATGACGATAAATCTATCGTCAAAATGGTCTCAATATGGTGTTATATCAATAACGGGGCCATCCCGTCATTTTTTGCCATTTTTTCAGCCAAATTTTTTATATAATTCGGCTCTTGAAAACGACTCAACCGATTGAGTTCTTAGATAGCTCAAACTGAGCACAAGTATATGAAGAATAATAAATTGGAACAAAATGGTCCGAATCAGGCCATTGTTTTCATTTTTTTTAACCAAACTGATAATTAAAGAATTTTCAGTAATCTCAGATAAAAACCATCACATGGTCCGATTCTGACCAATTTATTATTATTGTATTATTCACTAGATATTTGTTGTCAGTTTGAGCTGTCGAAAAACATAATAGGATGAGTCGTTTTCAAAAGCCGAATTATATAAAAATTTTTGCGTAAAAGTGGCAAAAAATGACGGGTGGGCCCCGTTAAAGATATATCGCTTGTTTAGACACGTAGGTGGCCAAGCGTGTACGAATATGTCAAATTCCTAACTTATCATCAGTGTGAACAGGGCGGAACGACCGAAAACGCAAATTGATATCGGCCAACATTTCGTCCGTGCCAATTTTATTGTGTTTTGCGAACTAAAATTTTTATTTCCTATCCGATAAGCATAATTTGAGGATTGAGCAGGCATGAGCACCTACTTCAATAGTCAGTTTAAACAATAAAATGCCATAATACATTATAAAAAAGTTTCGAAAAAAAAAATCAAAAAATTCTCTCAAAAATTCTGCACAAGTCACTTATCACCAATAGTCAATAAACTTATTAGTTTTAAAGTCGATTTTCGGCCCGGTACTGACCCTGGATATACATCATTTGATAAACAACTATACCTTTATGTTTATTTATTGCAAGTAATAAAGTGAAAGCAGATTCAATTAGCGAATTTATTTTGGGAGTTATTTCTTTAGAAGCTGTTGAATAGTTTATTTTTTATAGCCCAATCTCGTATTTTATCTTGTTCATTTTTTGACAAGCCGCCAAAATCAGCATCAATTGTATGCATTCCGCTTTGCACGTCACTAAATAATAATTCTTATTTTCCGATAATATTGAATGACTTTCATAATTTTCCAAAAAAATTTCGTCTAGTCTCCCGATTGTTTTCTATGATTAAAAAAATAAAAACAACTGTGTGATATACTTTCACTGATTTTATTTTAAGAATAATTTCTAACGTTCCGATTTATTTTCATTGTCAAAGAATGAAGCTTTTAGCAAGTTTCAAATTCAAACTAACAGAAGTAAATACTAGAATTTTCTTAAAAGGTTCAAGAAAAAATTTTTAAGGAAATAATAGCGTTTTTAATGCAGATTTGATTTAGCTAAGATACGAAATTAAAATAGTTTGAATGCTTCGTGATCAAATGGATCATTAATAGATGGCCGGCGAGTTCTAATAAAGCTTCGGCTCTTTCACGGTCTTTGTAGTACCTAAAACCTTTTTAATAGTTTTAAATTTATCCTTGAAATTGAAAAATTTGGCTTTGGAAGGACTAGTAAAATGTGTTGCATTTTCTATGGCAAATTTTTCGAAATTTTTTAGGTATGCATCACAGCGTAAGATAATACTGTATGATAATTGATCTGACCATGTGTTGTTATATTTCGAAGTTCTTGGAGGGCTAACTTTGGCCTTTTTTTCTTGAATATTTAAAATTAACCAAAAATTTTTCTCCAGAATACAAGACATTTTTTAGATGTGACTTTTATACGAAAAACGGCTCAATAAACCTTAAGAAAAAGTCAGATGAAAATTTCATCTTACTTTTGATACCAATTTTTAAGTATGTGATTAGTTTGAAAATTTCCAAAAATAAAATTGAAAAGAACTAAAAACAAGATTCTGTGCATTTTCTGATTCTATTTTTGGTCTGACTTATTTCACAAAAGGTCGTTACTTATATAATAAACGGTTAATAATTAAATTGGTAAAATATACGGTATAATTTAAACAGCCATTATGGAAGACCATTTGTTTGCCGAAACTTTTTCGGTAAATAATAAACTTCCTGAGACATTTGCGACGTGTCTCAGGCGGTACTCTGGTAACCAAACGCAAATCATTATGACGCAAAGTTTAAAGCCCATGATTTGAACATTATTTCGAAACATTTTTTGATTTTCTCTTGGTAATTTTTTCAAATTAAGTTGTTAAAAAACGTTTGTTTCAATTTGACCCAAAAACCATCGAAATTTCAACTTGACATAAGCCAATTTTCTCTTCAGTGTTTCCCAAGCTTCCTTTGAGTCTACTTTGGAAAAAACGAAGCACATTTTATTCGGAAATTAATATTTTGAGTTTGGGGTCGAAATTAAACAAAAACGCTCCTTTGAAGTTTCTGTTTGTTTTGAGCTACTGTTTGCAAAAATTTGGGCAAGTTTTAAAATTAAACCTAAGAAGAGATAGATTTTCCGATGAAAAGAGTCCAAAAACTGGTGGTTTTTTGCATAATCTAGAATTAATCTGGCACTTATCAACGAAAACGCTCCTATGAAGTTATGCATACTTATTCGACAGCTTATGTTGAAATTCAGGTTTATTTCAAAATAAAACCTGGGAGGAGATAGTTTTTCTGTTTTGGTTTTCAAAATAATTTTCACACATGTTTCACGCAAGATGAAGGCTAGTTCTACAAACTAACTAATATGAATAATATCCTTGAATCCCTGTTTGGCTTATATTTTATGAGGAATATGTCTGATTATGAACCGGGATAACCTTAAACGAATAAAAAGGCACTTAATTGGGATAAAACAAAAAAATTCGAAAATGACCTAAAGCTTCACACAAACGTTATTTCTTAATTTGAAGGTCAAGTGATTCTTTTTGGATTTTGCTGTGATGAAAAAAAATATTAAAAACTTCTAAATCTGCTCCTCACTTTATTCAGATAGTGATTTAAGTACTCTGATGAAACTAAATTCTTTATCGACAACTTTGTAACTGATCTTGTCAGTAATGATTAAGCGTCGTAAAATGCGATTAAATGGTGAACTGCAACTAGTTAACAGAAATCGAGTCTACGAGTTAACATACAATATCCGTAAGATACCATATATGTGTGACGCCGTTATACTGTTTCGTCTTAGGACGATGCATATCATTGAGTTAGCAAGTATGTTACGGGAAACATATTTTTCACCATAAGGCGTCATACGTCCTCCGGTCACACTCGATTTCAAAACATAAATTATTTACTGCACATTATTAAATTATCTATAACTAATTTGACGTCAAAAACCTCATCAGAACATATAATGAAGTCTTTTGCCGCAAAAATTAACCGAAAAAAGTTGAAGTGAGAATTTATTATGGTTGTCAATGACAACTTGTCATGTTCTCCTATTATAAAATAAAGGCTTTCAGTTTCTCCAAAAATGACTTGTGAATGTCAAGTTATATTCGGAGAAAGTCTTGATCATATCATGGGGTCTTAACTGGTCATCATGAACCTGTGCAAACTCTTTTACTGGTACAAATTTTATAAGGTAGCCGATGTGTTTCTTACTGGTACAAGTTTTTGAAGGGTTTTTTGAGCTTCATTTCATATTTATGAAAAACCTCGAACGCAGAATTATCATAGAAATTCAAATGATTTTTTTTGAATGAAGATCATAGACAATGCCAATTAATTATGGTTTTTGAAAAAATAAATTTAAAATGTTGGAAACACTGCTTTCTTGGGTCAGGTTATCCAAAAGAAGATAAAAACCGATTATGAATTTTTTTATAGAAGCAATAATATAACGGCTGCCTGAATTTTATTTATATTATAAACAAAACTTTATTTTTTTAAATTCTCATTTGACTATAAAATGAAGCATTCAGAATATTCGATGTAGCGTTCCGAGTTACAGACTGTTTCCAACAGTATAAAGAGTATCTCTTACTGGTTCAAATTTCCCAACCTGCACAACTTTTTTGGTTGGTATTTGTGGTCAGGGATTATTTTCCCATTTCATGCAATTATATAATCTTTATGTTTGAACCATGATCTGATTAATTTGAACAATCCTAAATTCTAAAAAAAACAAAGGAAAAAAATGCGGGAAAAAAGACCCGAGACCGTATTTGTACCAGGGCGGAATGCGATGACTGAAAATAACAGATATCTTTTTCCTAACGGAACTCCATCTCAAAAACGTTTACTATCTCTATAGCGCGTTTTCTAATCCAATTAATGTTGTCTTAGTGATTGTCTTGAGTATGATTATAGGCAAGGGTCTTGATAATGGGACGGCTAAGTTTTATCGGTGTGTAATCACTCAAGCAATCACTAAGACAATTACTTAGACAACATCAATGGGATTTGAACACGCGCCATGGAGATAGTGAACGTTTTTGAGGTGGAGTTCCGTTGGGAAAAGGATACACTAGATATCATAGAAAAAACAGGAAAATTTGCGGTTGCAAAAGCTGTTCTAGTTTGTGTTTCTACTTATCCCCCCTCCTTACCCGACAAAATTTCTATTGTTTCTATATCTACTTCAAATAGAGGTGATCTAGTATTAAAAATTCCAAATAATTTGTCACTTTTTTTAGTAATTCATAATACCGAAAATATTTCGCGAACACACCTTTCATCAATAAAGTTTAATACAATATAAATATAAACACCTTCTTTGGTTCCTCAACAAGCTTCTTCGACCGGGAAACATCGCATGAATCGAATTGACCAAAAAGAAACAAAATACTAAAATCATCATTTTTGTCATTTTCTTTGTTTTGAACCTAAAAATTTATGAAATAAGTTAAGCGTTCTGATCCGTCTTTATATCAGATAATTTGAACATATTTTATTCATTTGTACAAGGTTATTATTTATAACAAGCAGAGAAACTTTGGCATGAATTATCTACATCAATTAAGACGCCAACAGAAAGCAGTTTTAAGGGGGTAGCAGCGATGTGGCAGACTGGCGTCAATTACACTTAGAAAAATAATAGTTGGTTTATTTTTTTGTGCTTATTATCGTTAGCTGAACCACAATAAATGTTATCAGCTCATTAAAATCATTTTTTATCTATTTAAGGAACGATTTGAGTTCAAAACTTTTATTTTATAATTCGTAAAATTTTCGAAAAAATTCAAAGCATTATGAAAATTTTAAGCATTTTTCGTCCAAATTTTTCTGATTAATTTTATAAAATCTGTGAATAAAAACGAAAAAAATAGCCACTTTAACTTTTTATGCATGTTACATATTTTCTGACTGCTGTTTGAAAAATCATGAAATGTTTTTTGGTCATTTTGTTGTCGACTCTTTAGAAATATTATGAGATTTTCCGCAAATCAAGTCCAAAATTTTAATCAGGCCGATTCACTTGTGAAATTTCTGGTATCTATTTTGTTCCGTATTTCAACCGATGCAAGGGTCAGTGAATATCGTTTCTGAACTTCTGATGAAATTTACAACACTTGCTAAAGAACCGGTTGTGCCATTTGGCACGCAATTATTATAAATTTTATTTTCCTCACAAAATGTTAATTAAATTTCGGGTGTTAAAAGCTACTTTTATTTTGAAAGTCAGACATTTTTCATATTTTATCGCAATTGAAGGTCAATTTTTTCCTAAAAAGCTTTTTTATCCCATTTTTCATGGAAAAAAATTCCAATATTGAGAAATTTCTTCTGTCGAGATAATTATTCTCCACTAATTAGTGCATAACACCCGACAATGTCTGAAGTGTATAAAATATTGCTTTCAAAAAAAAAATCTCACATCGGTCAAGTTGGAAATGGAGTTCATAATGAAAAATGGTTTTGATGTTTTTACCAGATACTTAAGTATGTAAAAGTAAAGTGTGCAAGTATGGACCACTTTCCTTTTAGATAAAAATAATATTAAATTTTTCACATTTTTTTTCTTTCAAAAATCGCTACGAAAAAATGTACCAATCTGCCACTGCTGCTAACCCCTTAACTTGAATCAAAATCAAATAAGATTCTGTTCGACTAATCAATTTTAAAATAAAAAGTGTATAAAGAATAAAAACACAGATAATCTTCGTAAATGTGGCTCATTTTGGTTTGAAGAAAAGTGTGAAAAAATTTAACGAAAAAGGTCTACTAATTTTTCCAATGAAAGAAAATTCTTTTGTTGATAAAAATTCGAGTAAAAAGCATTTTTCGTCAAAATTTCTGTATTTTAATTCTCAAAAAGAATTTGAGGAAAACATTATATTGACAAAAAAAGTTTTTTGTGGAACACAATAGTTTATCAAAAAATTATCATGATCAAATATCATTGTGACAAAAATAATAATTAGCCGATAAAATCATTTTGACGGATAAAATTTTCACAGACAAAATTAAGATAAAAAAAATTTTGGACGACGAAAAATTTTTTGCAAGAAGAATATTTCGAGCAATAAAGTTTTTGACGAAAAAGTTATCTCTTATATCTCCCTTTTGTCTATTGTACTTAGGCTGACCGCGGTTGT
>SCLH01000244.1:393672-412229 GCA_004367855.1 Oikopleura vanhoeffeni | reverse complement strand
GAACATACCCACTCAGACCCCTAAAAAAAAGTTATGGGGGGTCTTTTGACTACTTGTCCTTATAAAATAACAGTTCACATTTAACAGCCTAATTGTACTAAATAATCAAATACGCTTACGGGACAAGAACCAAATCTTACTCAAAGTGTGCAAAGGAGAAATCTTGTTCAAAGTGAAAAAACACAAAAACGGTAAGAATATACAATACTGGGAAATAACCGATGTGGTCTGTACACTCACTTGTCGCTTAAAATCCATATCCTACACCACACTGACATCTTTATCCGATTGGGTGTTTTTTCCCTCTGTACAGGATATAAAAATGTTTAACTAAAATTTTTCAGTTTTCATATTCCTTACTTGAAAATAGCTAAATTTTAAAAATATATGAATGATCTTTGAACTGCCAACAAAAATATATAATCAATTATACAACAAGTAAAAAATGCAAATACAGTTCACTTTCAATCTTGTCAAATTGTTTTTATTTTAATCTGATTGGTTTTAAAGCCCGGACATATACCTGGTGGTCCTTTGGGACAAAATACTTGTGAAACCGTATTTCTCAAATACCGCAAGCCCACAAAATATGCCTTGTTAACGCTGAATAAAGCACCAAAGAATATTTTAATTTAATGCGAAAACGCTTTGCATAAAAATTTAAACATTCTGAGGTGCTATATATTCATTTAAAACTGCGTATTTGCTGATTGATTAAAAATTTATCAACACTGTCTTTGTAAAAGCTCAATCTTCATTTACAAAAAACTCGTGAATTAAAACTAATGCAGCAGTTTTCAATTTTATTCGTTATAAAAATATTTAATCGCAGATAGGTTTGAAAAACAATTTTCAACACAAAATTTTCCAACACATTTTCCAAAATTAATGAAGATTCAAATTTTCTATGAAAAACCGTGTGAAAAATATCAAATTTGATTTTAAGTTCAAATTCTTCTCTGATAAAAGCATCATTAACTGCTCTTAACCGCCGATTATGATCATTTTATATTGAGATATTCCGAGAACAACAGGACATATTAAACATTAAAAAATTAATTATTCAACTTCATTTATTAAAATTTTTTATATTATACGTCGAATTATAACGTCAGAGCATGTCAAATACGTAAATTGCAAAACATTTCTTGATAAAACAATTTAGAATTTACTCCAGTATCATTTTGGCTAAGTTTTCGATTTATTTTTTATGCTGATTGAAAAAATACAAGAAAATCTTCAAACATATGCCTCATCAGCAATAACCTTATCTGTTGTTCCAAGAAATTGCGATTCTTTCATGGTCAATTTCGAAGAAATCTGAAAAAAACAATTTTGACCTCGGAATCCGAGGCCCAGATAGCCTACAATAAGTTGCTATTTCCTAGTTGACTATCCTAAAGACATTGCTTTATCCATTTAAGAAAGAGCAACCGAGTAAACAAGCAGACATCATTGTCTTGTACTCCTTCATTTTAGCTTCTAAAACAACTTATTCGATTGAGTTCTGAGATCACTAAAAATGGCCAAACAAATTCAAGAAAAATGGTCCGAATCGCATCATTTTTTCAATAACTGATGACTAGCGTGTTCAACGTTCAAAATTCAATTCGGCATTTGTTATAAAATAATTAAATACTTAAAATTCGCAATATTTCAATCAAGTTACACCTAATAAAAAAATTTCCATAATTTTTTACTATTTGGCTTTTTATTTGCTCTCAAGAAGTTTCAGACCAATCCACTGATGATTTCTTTAAATCGATTCTAATCGTGGACAGGCTACTTATAATAAATTCGAAATCTTTTTTAAAAAACGCAGGAGAAATGATTTTTGAAATAAATTTGAAAAAAATATGGGTTTTTGCGCAATCTAAGAACCAACCGACACCCGGTTCACCATTGATAAGCACTTTGATTAGGGTTGCGCACGGGAGAACTATAACCTAGAGTAAACATTGATAGAAATAATCAATAGCATTCTGGGATTAAAAATCATGAAAAATACCATTTTTTTGAGAAAAAAAATTTCCGCCATCTGGTGGTCAGATAATGCTGTTTTAACCCTAACTATGATGGACAAATAAAAATCTTTTTATAAGATATGCCAAAAGATTCACGATTGATATCAGTCAAACCAGTTAGTTGATACTGCAATATTAATGTAGAGGGTTAAATTTCGTCTTTCGTTTTTGTAATAGAAAAATAATGCATCTGATAATTTTCCAACAATAATTGAATATATATTCAGACAAATATTTGCTTGTCATCTTTTATTTACCGGTCAAATATTTTTGTACAGTCGGAATATATAAGTTTTTCGTTATTTATTGAATGAATTTTTGCACAAAATTATCTTGTTTAATTTCGATGATATAAATATTATATATATTTATATAGATATTTTTTAACTGAAACCATCCTGCTAATTTCACAACATATCTTGATCCTTGTGACTCACAAGTTGTGAGCATATAAAAAAAGTTTCGCCAAGGCACCAGAGCCACAATTGTGGCTCTACTTTGAACAGTGTTTACAAAAAGCTTGAGGCAGTTTGAATTTCAATCTTTTCTGCATAAGGAAGTTGAAGGTAATATTTTTGCATCCGACATTTTATATTCCAGAATTTTATTTTTTGTTCTAGAAAATTAAGTGCGAAAAGCGAGGTATATCATATCACGTAATACACGGTCACAGTTGTCTTAACAAGTTGCATGTTATTCGGAAGCGATGCACAAGTATTTGGCCTACGTCAGAGTTTTGTCGGCGTTGATTTATATACCATAAATCGAAAGTAATTAATAAATAAATAAAAAATTTTGATAGAAAAATCATGATTTTTGATGAAAAATGTTAATTTCTCCGTATAAAAGCAGATTATTACACTTTTTTTATAATTTTCGAATGATATGGTAATCAAGTACAACTGTTGACAATTTTTGATTGCTTAAATTCACTTTTATAATTATTTTTTTTTCATGGAATACTTGAAGATGAAAATTTAGAAATTTCACTTTCGAAAAAAAATAACTGCTCTTAGATACCAAAAATTTTTTATTTTAACTGTAATGCATGCAAAAAACACTTTTCTAAGAACTGGCTAATCTCTCATTTGTATTTTATGTCTAGGAAATAATTCTTCCGGAAGTGAAACATAGGCAAAAAATCCTAATAAATCAACTCCCCGTAATACTGGAACCAACCATTCGTAAAAAAATTCAATTACCATCCGAAACAACCATCCGAATTGAAATTCTTTAGTATGTGTTTGAAAGAAAAGATTTCTACGAGAATATTGTAACGAGATATACTCACGTTTTTTGCTTTTTTTGAATGATTTAAGGTTTGCTTGAGCCACAATTATGGCTCTGCGCTCACCAGGGTTAACCTTTGAAGCTCCGAATCGAATTAATCGGTGTAAGCTCCAAAGCCGATTTTTCGGTCCGAGCTTGAGCGCTTATTGTGATAAATACATATCCGAATTATCTCCTATCAAACTCAAGTTCAAGCCGAAGGCCCAAAATGTTGTTATAATTAAAATGATTTGACAATCTTTATTTGAAAAGTATGGAAAATGAGCGCCAAAAAAGACGTTTTTAGTTATGGTTACCATGAAAAACCAGATGATAATCAGATAATATTTTAAATTTAAACTAACTAATGCAAACCTTGGCTGTCTGATCCTGCTTTCCAATTTTTAATATCTCTTTCCGTTTTCTCTTAGATCTTCTTTTTACACCTTGATATGCGGCTGAAATCGTTGTTAAATAATAATTTTTGAGAATAAAAAAAAATTTTGGAATGATTGATTAAAACTGTTGGACATCGAATCAAAAACCTGGATTAACAAAAAACGCCTGTGAGCATGAATAATCGGCGGGATATCTGGACAATCAAGCGTCTGCCGTTCTCAGTTGATTATTTTTATGATTGAAATACAATAGGTGGCGTTGAATTCAGATGTATTCATATTTGATTTTCGATATTTAAAACAAATGAAAAACATTAAATCAACATTATGAAAAATGGCTTATTTTACAAATTGTTTTTTAAACTATCATAAATACGATTTTATTTGACGTTTTGACTTATTATTAACAGCCATTTTCAGTGTGACAAGAGAAAAAGGATTCAGCAAAAAACGCAGTGATGTTTTACAGAAGCTGATCTTGAGGATTTTGTTGTTTTATATAGATAATGAAGAGATAATAGAGAGCTTTAATTCTGACTCTGACGATGATCTCGATGAAGATCTTGTTTTTGAGATGTGTATAATAATCTCTTTTCAGAGCCTGGGAAAAAAATAGCTGGTAATTTCCTGATAACGGTCGGTTATTTGATAAACCGATTGGTAATTTTGGACATTTTGTCTATTTGAGACGCCATGGAGTTAAAATTCTCAAATGCCTTAAGCCAATTTTCTGCTCTGAATTATTTAAGAAACACGATACGAGTACTAAAAATTCCTGATTTGAACTTTGTTTCCCATAAATCTGAAACTAAACAGCCTATTGGTTACCTTCTGTATATTTGGTTGTCAAACCCGACGTGATTATTCGAAATCTCATTTTGGAAACCTTGAAAAGTTTCCTCACCTGAATAAAAAGTGAATTGAGATATTATATTTTAAAGTCTTTTTGTCAAAGCCTAGAATTTTATCTTATTTTTCAGTTTTCCTAGATATCACTAATAAAAATATAAAACGAGTTCGGATAACACTAGAGTGATTATTTCTTCAGTAATAGATTCCAGAAACACTTTCCGGATATCCTCCGAAAATTTTTAAAGTTCAACAGGTTTAAGGGGATTGTGGGTGCTTCCAGCAATTTGCTGGGGAAAAATAAGCCCTTTTTAAAACTCGAATATCTTTTTTGAGAATGAGTGAACGTTTATGTTTCCAATTGTATATTGTAGTCCGTAACCTTGAGAAGTCAAAAATTGATTCATTTTTAGAAATATTATCACATCAACCTTTAAATGCATAAAACTAATTGCTGGTTTTCTTTCCATTGAAGTATACCGTCATACCCACGTATCCAAAAATCACATAATGCCGATATATTGGTCAGAAAAAATTCTCTTAAATTGCAACCAAGCATATTTTATAAATTATCTTAATTCGCCGAAAATTATTTTTGAAAATTTCCTTGCTATTAGTTAAATATAGGCAAAATGTAGATTGTTTTACAAAAAAAAGTATACCTCACGAACGGTACATGCGATTTCCTTTCTCTTTTTCATAAATCCTTCTCTATTACCTTATTAAACTTTTGAACCAAGGAAATTTAAATAATTTTTTTTATATTCCTCGCAATCACTATTTCATGCTGATTTAATGCGCGCCATTATTACATTGATTAGGCTAACAAATGAAATATTGAAAAGGCGCAAAAATCTGAACAACTATCATATTGAAATACTTTCATTTAAAATAACTTTTTCTTGCAATTTGGTTTTTTTGTATTCTGAAATGATACCATATCTAGGATTATTTTCCGTTTTTACGCAAGTCCAAAACGATATTTTTTGGAAATTTTCTAGAATATTGGTCAAAAGTTTCCAATTTTATTATGATCGGAATCTCCGTAAAAATAAATCACTAATGGGTTATTTTGTTTTTGATCATTATTCAGACATTTCAGTTAGCAAGCGCTTTCAATGTTCTAGTAAAAAATATCCAGAAATAATTTGGTGTTTTTTTAATTGCAAACGATTCCCGAGGTGCTGGATGGTCAGGTGCAATTGAAAAAATACCGAATTTGCGACCGTGGTCGAAAATAACTACTGCACCCACAATCCCCTTAAAGGATCAGCGATGTCAACTTTTTTCGGCGAAATTGGGAAAAAAAGTAAGTTTAAATAAATTTGAAACCAATCGTAAAAAAATTTTTAATTAATTTTTCGAATTCCTTGGTGAACACTGTTTGTTGGGTTTTCCTCATTATTTGTTTACAGCTTTATCTCTCCGATTTTGAGAGAGTTTGAAATATTTGAGGCCGATTAATCGTTTCGGAGCTTCCAAGAGTTAAGTAGCCAGTTTTATTTCGGATACAGTACGGGAATACAAATGTGCTATTGCGAATAATATATTGACAATGGCTTTTAAACGCCGGAAAGTGCCCAATTGTTCAAGAATTTATTTATAATTTATTAAACAAGGTTTCGCGTGAGCATCTTTCAGGTTTTTAAAAATATAAGGTTTGTAAGTTTCAAGACTTCAAAGATAAAAATCTAGAAATTCTCAAAAAATTTGTGTGGGCACAGATTTTTTTATTTTTTGGCTCACAATTAAAATAGTGCAAAAGTTGTATGATCTTTTTGATCATTTAATGAAGGTCGATGCATTGGAATAAAGAAAGCTTCGGCTCTACACAGGTTGGCGTAGGTAATGAAATTTTTTTGCAGAATTTTAAAATGGTCCATAAAGAAGTTATCCTTAACTTTGGTTTTGAAATGAGCGCCAGATTCAGGAGGTACCTGAATCGGTATATAAATTTTTTCATACTGGAGTAGGTTTTTAACATAAACAGGACACCGATGAATGTGGTAGTGAGTCTTTTTAGCACGTGAAAAGGTTCGATGTTCTTCAGCACGAATTCGAAAAACTCGTTTAGTAACGACCGACGTACGATTTGTGGGGGTAATACAAAACTCGTAGCACATTTCATCACATAGGTACTACAACCGAGGGTGTACTATGATTATGTGTTAGTAAGAAGCGCCGCGATTTGTTACACGTACATTAAAATTGATAAATGACATTACAGGTATCTAATTTGCAGACAAAGGGTTTGCTGTTTAAGGTATAAAGGGACTTTAGTTTGATGCTTTGAAAAGAGAAACGGACATTAAACTCAGGGGTGAGCGTTTTCATTCGGTTAACAAGTTCACGTGCCTAAACTTCTTCTTGTGGGCTTGTGTAACTGATACATAAGGTGAAAGAAATCTCAGGCTTTTCGGGTCTTTCAGGCTCGCATAAAAAATCGAAAAATTTTCGGTCAACTATGTGTTCCGGATAACCGTTTCGGAAAATTATTTTCTTGAGATTCTCTAAATCTGCATGAAAAGATCGTCATTTGAGCAATAATTTTCAAAATGGTTAAGAGCCGTGATAATGTTATTACAAAGGTAGCGTTTGGACATGACAGATTGTTTATAATTACTCATCAGAGTATCGAGATTTGCTTTGCGGAAAGTTGTAAATTCAATTTGACCGTTTTCGATGAAAATTGTGCAGGACAAGTAATGAAGTTTATGAATTTGTTGCCTATAGAACACCTTTAAGAGATGATATTAGGTCACTCTTTCTGCATTTGTGAAGGCAGTAAAAATTATGTTGACTTCCGGCATTTTGTTTCCGAGGAAAAACTCACAAAAGAATCACTTCCTGCTAAAAAATTAATGCAGCATCTCCAAAAAAATCCACTTCCTTCACAAGTAAGAAAATCACCTATTCCAAAAAACTACATGATGCAGCATCTAAGGTAGGAACAGCAAAAATCGACCAACTCCGATTATTTCTTTTCGGAGCACTTTTAGGTTTTGGGCAGAATCTGACTCATAAAAAATTTTGGCCTAAAATTATGCACCGTTTTTCCAATATCGGCATTTTTCGAACACCAAAAAAAAAATTTGAAATTTTTTTTCCCTGGTTCCCCGACAAAAGAAAAAAATTTGAGTCGCTAGAGAATATGTGATTTCATCACAGAAAAAAAAAATTGGTATCCAAAATGACCAGCAACATTCTGTAAAAATCAACAGTATAAAAATTTCCCTATCAAAAAAATGAATATTTTTATTGTCATCATCACATTAC
Source organism: Oikopleura vanhoeffeni (assembly GCA_004367855.1). Lineage (NCBI taxonomy): Eukaryota > Metazoa > Chordata > Appendicularia > Copelata > Oikopleuridae > Oikopleura > Oikopleura vanhoeffeni. Next base: position 404,413 of record SCLH01000244.1, on the reverse strand, counting down.
AAATTGACGGACCACCTGTTTCAAATTCCATTGGACTATTACTAATTTCCAAATTGAAGCAATCGTTTTCATTATGATAACTATAATAAGTTTGTCACTAGTAAGAAGTACTCATAAAAAATACAAAAGCAGTTTCACTTAGTAACTTTTATTTATAGACCCCCCTCTCTGGGCAAAAATCGTAGTAGGTATCGAGAAACGTTTTTTTTGCATCGTAGCCAAATTTAACCAATGAAAAAAATTCGATTTTCAGGTCACCCGAGCTGAAAACACCGGTAATTGGCGGTTTTAAGAGAAATACATAATTAAACTTATAAATATACTTTTATGGGTGACTTTTCAAGAGAAAATTTTTGGCATTGTTTATTTTGACACCTGACACCACCTAGTGGTAATAGGAGCACAATTACCGGTGTTTTCAGCTGACTACCGGTAAACCGGTAGACCCTGAAAATCGAAATTTGGACGAAAAATGCTTAAAATTTTCATAATGCTTTGATTTTTTCGAATTTTACGAATTATAAAATAAAAGTTTGAACTCAAATCGTTCCTTAAATAGATAAAAAATGATTTTAATGAGCTGATAAACTTATTGTGGTTCAGCTAACGATAATAAGCACAAAAAAATAAACCAACTAATTATTTTCGTAAATTAAATTGACGCCAGTCTGCCACATCGCTGCTACCCCCTTAAGGGGGGTATCGTTAAGGGAGTACTGTCGCATTTTAAGGCCAAAACAGGTTTTCAGCGTCGCCTCAATGAAATACTAGAAACAGCACGAACATATGATTTCGTTTGGATAATGAACATTGATTTTGCTTCACAAAACACATCGGAGGTCCTGAAAGCCGACAATCAGAACGACCTTTCAAAGTGGCACTATTTTCACTTCAAAAGCCTACCCTCCCTGAGTTTAAAGATAGAGAATCTTTAAGCTTTATTGACCACAGAGAACGTGGGCAGAGCCCCTAGTGAGTTTTACTCAAAAAAAAATTCATCCGGCGCTTAATGAGCAAAAAACTTTTTTTTTGCCATATGTTGGCTCATTAAGCGCCGGATGAAATTTTTTTGAGTAAAACTCAACAAGGGCTCTGCCCACGTTCTCTGTGGTCAATAAAGCTATAAAAGTATTTCTCTATCTTCAAAACTCAGGGAGGAGTAGGCTTTTGAAGTGAAAATAGTGCCACTTTGAAAGTCGTTCTCTGATTGGTCGGCTTATCAGAGGCCTCCGATGGGTTTGTGGAAGCAAGATCAATGTTCAATCATCCCTAAACTGAGATCCATATGTTCGTGCTGTTTCTAGTATTTCATTGAGGCGACGCTGAAACCCTGTTTTTTGGCCTTAAAATGCGACCAGTACTCCCTTAACGGAATTTCTTGCGCGCGATGCGCACCGGCGTGGTGTCTAGTGTACCCATTGGGTACGCTAAGCACGCCCGTGCTTTCCGTACCCAAATTGGTCTGCATTATTTTTTATTCAGACCAATTTGGGTACGGAAAGCACACCCGTGCTTTCCGTACCCAAATGGTCTGAATAAACAATATTGTTGTGAAAAACGCATCGTCATGGTTATCCGTCATTAGGGTGGTTTAGGAATTTCACCGACTGCACTGAAGAAGTACCAGGAGTCAGTACTAAAATTCATGAACTCAAAAATAAGGGGAACTTGTCTGTGTTTTAAAACACAGCGCTGCAGGTGAGGGTTAAATTAAACAAAAGTGATTGATTGCCTCGTCCAAACAGAAACTTGCTTACAAAACTGACGGAATATGTTTTCAAAATGTATCTCCTCCCTGGGTGTTAAAGGCACACATTCGAAACTTAAATGAATGTGCAGCTGAAAAGTCCACGAAAATCAGCGAGGAAAGTCAACCTTTGAATTTGGCTACAAAATCAATCAAAAACAGTAATTTTACCCTATTTTAGGTGTCTCAATCAAAATGTATCTCCTCCCTGGATTTCAAATAACCTATTCGAACTTACAAAAATGAGCAGCTTAAGAGTCTGTGCAGACCATAAAGAAGAGTTTCGGCCAAATTTCTTTCTGTCTTAAATCTTGTTTCGATATATCAAAAATTCACAATTTCAACTATTTTTATAAATATATATAAAACTTAAAAAGTGCTTTCCAGACTATATCTTAATTAATATATTAGACGATTGGAATAAGGAATTTCGAATTTCAAAAGTCAAAAATCGGTTTCAATGTGTTAAGGCTATCTTGAAGAGCATTTTTTCCATGCCTCACTTTATTGACTTCCCAATTTGGAAATCTCAAATTATAATAATAATATGATAAGAATTTGAGCTGTCCCAATTGGCCAAGAGGCGCGTCATCGCTATTTTGATTTCAACTTTTTTCTTGAAAATTCACCGATTCCCCGCAAACGGATTTTAATTTTTGACAAGGTTGCTGGTGAAATTAAAAAAAAAATTTATTTCCAATTTAAATCTTTTTTCTTTCTCTACAATATTATACCTAAAATTTTCTTGTCGGAGTAAAAAAGTTTTGCTGTTCCTACCTTAGCAGCATCATTGATGTATATTTTATTAAGATAAAATCAGTTTACCAATACAGAAATCAGTGTACTGGGGTTAAAGAATAATAAGACTTCTAAAAGATATTTGAAATGTTTAAGGAATTAATATAATACCTTTAACACAGTACACATATTATTAACTTTTGTGGTCTATAAAATGATATTTTGCGACAACTTAATAACGATATTCAAAAATTTTAAGTTTTTCAAGGTGTGAAAAATATTACATTTTTGTGCTGCATCTATTTCATGAACTGTCAGTTTTCGCATAAACCGCATATCTCGGTTTTGGGGCAAATTCGGTATTGACAAGCTTGATCGTTGGCAATCTTTGTATCTTCAAGCCTTGGTTTCGGCAAGTTCGGTCGTCGGAATGCTCGGTATCGTTTGTTCCTTGTGTGGGAAAAAATCAGCAAGCCCAAGGTACTCTATTTCATATATGGTTTGAGGTTAACAGCATAGAAATATTGTCTGCTAAGACAAGAAAATCAAGAAAGGTATCATTTTTGTGAAAACATTCAATTTTTAATATTCACCATCTTCACCACTGTGTGTGTTCACCAATAACAATGCCTAAACTTAGTTAGAAGTCATAAACACCCACAAACGTTGTTCAAGGCTTTAAAATTTAAAGTTTAAATTCAATAAGTTTGCGGCGACCATCGGTTAGAATATCTGAATATTTCAACCGAAACATATTTTACTTTCAGGTATTCCTTCAATAACAAGTCTTAGTTTACCACAGTCAAAGCTGAACGTACTTTTTGACGTTTTTCAAAATGGTTCCTAAATTATGGCCTTACCTCTGATTGTTGAAAAAAAGACATTATAAGTTTTAATTTATAACTTATAATTTATAAGCGACCATAAATCGACAATGTATACAAAAATTGTATGAACAGGGGGACAATTGGATTAGAATGGTTGGAAATTCCAACTTGGAATACAGTTTTTACGAAAGTTCGTTGTAATTTTCAAAATCACTTTTTTCCGATATTTATTTTGCTTTATTTTCAAGAAGACTTTTGTTCATAAAAATATGTGTGTTTTCAATAAATAAACACCTAGAATCGAGTTTATAATTTAAGCTCCTTAGATTCAAGTATGGACATTTAAAAATTTTTAATTTATTTTTGGAATTAACCTTCAAGCTAGTTTTATAAAATTGTATTTTGCTGATCAGCTATACGCCACGGCCGTCTGGCTATCGGCTGGTATCGGCGCGCTGGCTGACTCCGGGAAAAAGGCCGTTTTTGTTTCACCGTTTTTTTAGAAAAATATCAAAACTAAAAAAAGCGAAGCTCCGCTGTATATATGTTATTCTTATTGTACTTATATATGTACAATTGTGTTATATATGTATATATTGTACAGTATATATGTCATTTATTCAAAGTAAAAGTATCTTATTATTCATTCGATCTACTTTTTCGGGAACTCTGCCGATCTGAATTAATTTGTTGGTAGATCGACTGAGCCGATATAATTTTTTGAAATGTGTCGCGAATAGAATTTCCTTCTGACAAATAATATCGGCATCATGTAATTTTTGGATACGTGGATATAATGTCAGACAACACTGGAGAGAAACAGGGCTAATTAGTTTTTATGCATTCAACGGTTGGGTTTCAAATATTTTTTAGCAATTAATTATGTTTATACATTTAAAGGTAACGAACTACGAACTGAAAAAACACATTTCCACTCAATTCTCACAAAAAGATATTTGAGTTTTGAAAAGAGCACATTGCTGGAAGCACGCAAAATCCCCTTAAACATTTATGTCAGGAGTCTAGACTGACATCAGTCTCACAGAAATTTATTAAGCTCATCTGTTGTCTTGAGTAGAAAAATAGACTTTTGTGGAAAACAGAAAATGTTTCTTTTGCAAATTTTATTTATTTCCGGCGATATCAAAATAATAACCTATCAAGATGTTCATCTTGTAAACACATTGTTCTGCGAGATTATAATAAAAAAATGATATTAAAATATATTTTTTGGCCTTTATACTTTGTGGATGGTCAATTTGATGTAAGGAGAAACAATTTCATTGAGCTTTGTTTAGGGTGGCCGAGGTCAAAATATAAACGCGATGCCCATTTTTAAGATTATCAAAAATTGTGAATACGAATAACTACTTTTTATGTTTTTTAAACTTTTCGAAATTTTAGATTCGATTTTGATTGTAAAGACCATTTTTGTATATCAAAGTTTCGATTTATATCGATTTTGATTGTTCAAAGAACATCAGTCAGAATCGTTTACTGACCAAAGGTTGCAATGTTTTTCTCCAGACTGATTCTGTATTATGTTTGATTATGGGCCTTCAGTTGCCAGATCGAAACTATTTGAAGGATAAAAACAGCGTGGGGTACCCTATCAAAGTCCTGAAAAAATAATTAGCCGATTTCATTGGTCAAATTTGGGCGGATCAAACAATCAAATGCTCGGATTCCACATTTTTTCAAACAGTCACAATCTGTGGATTAAGAGCCCCTTGTTCAATTTTCAAATAAAAAATTACGAATTTTTTGCAAACAATTTATATTATCCGCATTTCCGGATTTTTGATACCTATTTTGGCCTCTGTTATGGCCTCCGGAGGTGATAGTCTACTTCACATATCTCCTTATGTATGTTTAAGGTTAAGTTTTGCATTTTTTCTTAAACTGGAAATGATAAAAAAATTACCAAAATTAAACGTTATGGCTCATTTTGTACTTTTAGTGCCCATAAGAAACACTTTAGACTTCGGACACCCAAGCTTCGATACGAAGCATTTTGAACCAAAGGCCGGCACAATTGAATTGGATCGGAATCGGAAATTTTCTTTCAGATGTGCCGACCCCTGGATTAAATATCTTACCAATGATTTAAAAAACTAGAATCTGCACTGCAGATATACTTGTCATTTTAGATACAATTGAATTAGTAAAATTGATAGAATTGAAATTTAAAAGGATGAAATAGTGCCGATAAAATTATGATTTAATTTGCAGACATTTGCATCAGACTGTTTAGCTTGCTTTAAGCTTCCAGTTCAATTTGTAAAAATATAATTATTAATTCTGAGGTATTTTCAAACGATTTCACCGAGTTTATTGGCTTGGAGTTGTTCGATGACCGAATCTTGACAAAACCAACTTATCCACAAACGAAAGTTGATGACTTTGAAAAATCCTTGGAAATCGGTTATAATATTATAGAAAGAAATGATGAAACTGACATTAAATATTTTTTTACAAACAAAAAAATAATACCCAGAAAACTGTGAAATATTTTACGTCTGGTGTTTCCGTGCATTTTAAGGGTATCCCGGTCCCTAATTTGCCATTTTCTCGATGAAATATCAGCGAAACACGGCGTCAAGGATATTATTCAGATTAGCCAGTTTGTAGAACTAGCCTTCATCTTGCGTAAAACATGTGTCAAAACTTTTTTGCATGAATACACTCCCAGACATATTACCGAAACAGGGAGACCTAAGCCAAAACAGAAATTTTATCTCTTCTGATTTTGAAATGAACCTCAATTATAACATAACCGGTATAATTAGTATACAAAACTTCTGTGAAAGCGTTTTTTGCGATTAGTTTATTTTCTCTATAATATGCGATAGACCATGTTTTTTTTGAAATTTTACATCGGAAATTCTATCTCCTCTGAGGTTAGATTCCAAAATTCACTCAAATTTTCGCAAAAGGAAGCTCAGAACAAATTTAAACTTCTGTGTAGCTGTTTTTTTAAAATTTCGACCCCAAACTCAAAATATTTATTTTTCAAGGTCACGTGAACTTAAATAATTTCAAAAGGTTTGATCAAACTCAACTGCAACTAGATTAGGTTTTATCTCCCACATCAATAACCACCGTACTGACTCACGCCAAAGCGACATGTCCAAGCATGTCAATTTTCAGTCTATCAGCTTGTTAATGTTACGAAAGAAAAAAATGGAATTCTTATACCGCGAAATAATAAAATAGTAGACGCAAATCTGTTTGAGCTTCGAAACAATTTTTCTTTGTCAACCAGAACTAACCCAGGAACGAAAGTTTTATTTTTCAAAGTTTGGTGGTAATATATTACCATCGTCTGAGTACGTCGATGTTCAGAATGTCTGAGCACACCGAACTATGACCCTCAATCGACGCCTATTGACTAAAATACTTTATATCTTGGGGTTTCATATCTTTCTTGTTTCTACATTCAGCGTGAAACCAACTACAAAACTTCGTTTTTGGCCAATTTTGCGTTGACCACCCCCATAAAAACCTTTTTTGTTCTGAATATATAAGCGAGCTTTTGCCGGTCTATGTATTATATCACTTACGAGTAAATATATCGATTACGGGGCCTCCTGTTCGTTTTTACTAGATCTTTAACCAACTTTTTATTTAAGTTCGTCTTTTGAAAACAACTCATCCGATCACATCCGTATATATAGCTCAAACTGAGCACAAATGTCTTTTTAATAATAAAATTAAGAAATTGGTCCATCGGACCATTGTTTTCTTATGAGATCACTAAGATTGTTTAGTTATAATTTTTTCATACGAAAAATTGGAAACAATAGTCAGATTCGGACTAATTTTTTAATTTGAACTTGAGAAGATCAAAAAAAAATCAGTAAATGGCAAACAAATCTTAACTCTCACAGTCTTTTCATGGTCACGCGTGACCATGACCCCTTTAATCGCAATTCAGGACCCTTAATCATTAATGAATGTTGCATTGACAAAATGATCGATCAACTATTTAAATAATTGACGTTTATGCGTTTTTTTTCTAGGATTTTTTACTGTATTACAGTACTTATTTTTTGCAAAAAAATTTAAATCATCAAACAAGACTTGAAGCAGGATCAAAAAAAATTCCAAGACTTTTTTCCAATACACCATTGCCCGAAAATGAACACGTGACCGTATATTCAAGGAATAAGGTTGGCAAAAATAGTACTGTTATTTTCCAAAAATTACTTAAATTAATTTTCGAAAGAAGTGAATAGGTTCTTTAAAAGTTTTTAAGACCTTTTTTTTATCACACTGAAGTCCAAAAACGATCACGTGACCTTAAAATTAAGAAATAAGGTTTTGGTTCAAGTACAGAAATAGTACTCAAATTACGCCAACAAAATGTGTGGGCTTATTTGATAGTTTTGAACATAAAAGTGTCTCCCAAAAAAGTCACGTGATCTTATTTTTCAAGAAATAAGGATTCATTTATGAACTATTCCAAACCTTATTTTTGAATTATTTCGTTACGTGATTCTATTCGGACTTTGGTGTGAGGAGAAAAAAATCTTAAAAACATTTGCAGATCATCCTTTAAGTTGTTTTTATTTAATTTGCGTAAGTTTTCGAAATACCGTATATTGTTAACCGTATATCAAATTACTGTAAATTTCAAAGTTCATCGTAGAGACTCGTAAGTACTCTCGAAAGAATCGACTTTCTGCATTGACATTTAGCAAACTATGGGTCATTTGTATGAAGGTCGCCAAAGGCAACAACTCTTGTGAAATCTTCAAAATTGGACATTTTTTTGCTCTCTAGTGAACTGTTCAGTACATAATTCACCCATAGTTGCTTATATTGTCATTAGAACATCGACTTCTCCAATTCTTTTGAGGTAACTTACAAGCTTCTACGATGTAAGATGAGTTGATTTTGTAAAAATTTTTAATAAAAACATGCAATTTTTTTCGCAGTTTCAGCACCCAAATTGGTGACGGTTAAATACTGAAAATTTGAAAATGTCAAATTTAGCTTTAATGCGTATCAATTATGCCCTTATTTGTGTGAATCGTGCTAAAAAGAGAGATTTTCATATTTTCTTATCGCCATATGATGCCTTTTTATTACTTTTTTGCATATTTTGTTTAGATACGATTGTAGCAAATTATTTGAATTACCAAATTAACAAGTAAAAATATATGTTAATAATGAAACGAAGGTTATACACTTGATTTAAACACCATGGTCACGCGTGACCATGAAAAGATTGTGAGTCCAGAAGTTGTTTCGGATTGTAGGAGTTAATAACAGTTATTTTGGTTATGAGTTGGCCGCGAAATGGGATAAGGACTGTATTTTATCGAATAAGTCCATTATTTTTTATATAGCAAAACATTTGAAATGTTTTTGGCAGTTTATATCTGGCCTCATGATTCTGATAAAGAAGGTTTCAGATTGTTCCCTGGCAAAATGATTTTTAAAATTTTCTGCTCTGATTCTAAAGTGACTGCGAAAATTGTCAGTTTTTCGTTTACTAACTTGAAGTGACAGTAAAAACGAGTTGGGATCCCAGTTGTTTAATCAAGTCAAAATATGTTCTAGTGCATCTTTTGAGATGATAGCAATTACGACCACCGCATAAACTTTCCAAAACTTTACTTTGCCTTCTTTCAAAACCTTTTTGACCATTATTATCTAGGAGATTGAAAAATAAATAACTGACAATAGGAGTAAGGCTACCGCCTATAAGCAAACCCCGTGATGTTTGAATGTTTCTTTCTTGCATTTGAAAATATTAAATTTAGTTAAAGTTTCTTTTAAAATCTGATTTGCTGGGAACCCGTGAAAGTTTTCTAGACTTAAATCAAGAATTGGGTAGGTTTTCACGCCGATTTTTCTTTAAGATATAAACGTGTATCCATCAGATTGATTTTGTAGTGTTATCAATTTCAGACAGGAAAGGGTAAAGATTTTATATGTTGAAAAAATCTCATATCAGGAGCTAACTAAAATATTTATCATCGCTGATTTGAACTTGGTCTGCTTCTGATGCGATAACACGGATATTTTTTTCTCATTGGATCTTTGAAAAGTTTGGATGAAAATTGTAATCATAATTTATAACAACAGGCATTTTAACTTTCACTCAAAAAATTAGATTTTTTTATTTTTTTCAAAATTGAACTTCTTGTTGATTCGTTTTTCGACAATTTATTCAAATTGATGCTTCATGAAAATCGTTTCACAACATTTTTTACTATAATTTATATTAAGAATATTCAGTTCTGGACTCCGGGACATTTGCAATTCGGTTCTGCAATAAATTTGATCAAATTTAAATGCAAAAATAAGGTTGTTGATTGAAGATGACATATTTTTAAATACATAGAAAGATTTATTCAGACAATATCTGTTCGTTTCATTTCAAATGTTGATTCAAATTAATGATTTATCAAAAATTAATTTTTGATATATTTTTGTGGGAATTAGAAATTATTTTGACATCAAATTTTGTTAGAACATCAATAGTTTTATTTTTAATTATTTGTTTATAGGTTCAATTTTACATTTGATGTTTCTTAAATTTTATTTAATTGTATTATTTTTTTACAAGTGTGATAAAGTTTTATTTTGTTAATTTAAAAACCAGTTACGTGATGAATGTATTTCATAACAACCGTTTTATTTAATTTTAATTGTATTTAATTCAAATGAATATAATCGGAAATTGATGTCTTCAAGTTGAAATAGATTTTTCAATTTCTGTATAAAATTCTCATTTTCGAATAATATATAGAATTATTTTGGAATTTTGGAATTATCGAATAATTCCATTCCTGAGTAAGATTTAACAAAATGTTCATTTTTTTGCAAAATATTTGATAATCAAATTTCCTGATACTGATGTTATTTTAAATTTCTCAAAAAATGTCCGAGACTTAAAGGAATTCAGATAAGAAGATGAATCAATTCTTGATATAAACTATATAAAAAACGGGGCTGGGCCCAGTTTTTTTTATATGTATGTAAAAAATTTTCGAGAAAAATTTGCGGGGATCTTTATATTCAGTTAAGAATATAATCGACTACTTTTTTAATTTTAACCAAGGTTTACAATGATTTAACATCAAAGCTTACTAACTTTATCGGTCTTGGGGTTAAAATAAAAAAAACGCAAAATTTTCGAAAAATTTTTTGTTGTCATTTGGGTTGTTTTATGCATTCAAAACATAAACAATTAATTTGGTGCATTTCTATGACATAATAACTGCAGAAAATGTAGGAGCACGGATACTCTTAACCCACATACTTAGCGCTGGCCATAGCTGGCTAAAGTGACTTGCGATCTCTATTTTTAATAAGTTAACTTATTCCGAAAACATTTTTATTCAAAATGGTTGGTGTTTTTGAAATTCTCTATATTTTGGCTTATTTATCTTTTCTCTATCATTTGTAGTTCTTG
>SCLH01000244.1:356046-392967 GCA_004367855.1 Oikopleura vanhoeffeni | reverse complement strand
GATTTGGCCACCGCTGAGTACGTCACTGTTCATAACTTCTGAGTATGTGGGTTAAGCATCTAATTCTGTTGATATTTTGAAATTAAGGTAAATTTTTGGTCTTCAAAAAGATCCCGAAGTTTGATTTAACTGTCAAAAGTAAAACATCTTTTTGCATCTTCCCTTGCCAGAAACGTGAGGCAACGTCTACTTTCTATATTAAACTCAGATATACCAGCCTCACTTAAAATATAAAATCGGGTTAAATTGATGACCGCAGCATAATTTGTCTTCACAAAAGGCCGTTTTCTCCGTGAGATTAATTTATCGAGTTTTTAAGATCTTTTAAGATCTCGATTTTTCCCCATTTTGGCTATTTTTGGTTAGTAAAATTTTTCCTAAATGCGGTGAAAAATTTATATAATTTTTTTTTGCTTAAATCTAGTAAAAAACAACCAGGAGGCCCCGTAACGGACATACCTATGAAATAAGCAGGAAATAAGTTCATCATGTGATAAGACTTTTCGTTGGAAACGAAGATAATGACGCGTTAATTTTCAATTTTGACGAAATGGAACTATCAAATACATTTTATGAAACTACAAACGTCTTGAAAAATATAACGAAAAGATTATTCGCGAATGATATCCTTCTTGAAAATTATGAGTGTATTGCTGATCTTACTTTATCAGAAATTGACTTTTATGGTCTTATTTTTTATAGCATCATTCATTTTGAAAGTGAGTTTGACAATTTAAACAAGGAAAAAAGCAAAAATTTGATGTAAATACAATCAGGAAAATATAAATTTTTGAGCCTGAGCGCACTATCTAATTTTCTTATGAAAAATAAGCCATACAGGGCTTCGAGGATATCATTGAAATCTGCCAGTTTTAAAACTAGCTAAGCTTGTGTGAAAAATGTGCCTACACTTGGTTGTATTCATAAACTCCTAGATACATAAACAAGACAAGGAGTTATCAACCAAAACCAAAAAAAATCCTCCTAGGTTTTGTTTCGAAATGAACTGAAACTTTGATATAAACTGTATAATTAGTGGACCAAACTGCTGTCGGAACAAGTTTTTCATTAAGTGTTTTATTTTAGAATCAGCAATAAACCACCGTTTTTTGGACATTTGTCTTGAACATATGGATTACCCACCCTCAGAGTACAAATCTTAAATATTTGAATGATACAAACAACGCAAGATATTAGCACCCAATCAAAACCCTTGATTCGGAATAGGCCATTTCATTGCTCAGATTAAGAAAGGATCAACCAATCAATGCTCAGATTTTGCCATTTTTCAAATATTTAGGATTGTACTCTGAGGGCGGTATCCAAATATCCTTCAAAATATGAATTTTTGGTCACGTGAAAGATTTCCTTAAAAACTATTCTTTCGAGTTTTGAAAAATAGCTCAAAAAAGCCAAAGAAACACTGACCAGAAAATATGTTCACGTGAAGATGATATTTCGAAGTTTTGGTCGCTAAATTCAAACCAACGATATTGTTAAAATCAATTTTGAAAAAAATACTTTGGTAACTTAGGTAGTTTTTTTTAAAGGAGTCACCCTTCTAATGACTATCACGGGAAAACCATAGCTGATATCGAGAAATGTTTTCTTGCATTCAACTGCCAACTTAAAAAGCTCAATGGAAAAATTTTTCATTTTTATCGGACAACCGGTTCACCGGTAACCGGAGATCTATTTATAGGCATTTTCAGTATAAATTTTGAGAAAAAAAATCGAATCTCGTTTTTTTCTTCCGGGAATTCATCAAAATTATAGTTCAAGCAGTTAATGTGTAGATAATCGTGATATAAGAATAAAAAAGCATAGAAAATCAACTTTCCGGCTGATTTTTAAAAAAAAATGTGTGGGCCCACCGAGATTCGACCCTACCAAAAAATTATTTCCCGGTTTATATCCGGTGAACCGGTTGTCAAATCAACTTCAAAATTTCTGCATTGAGCTTTTTTTAGTTGGCAGTTGAATGCAAAAAACCATTTCTCGATATCAGCTATGGTTTTCCCGTGATAGTCATGAGAAGGCTGACCTTCTTTAAAAAAAAACTATCTTAGATAACTTCGGTGACTTAGAAAATCGAAAAAACGTGAAAATTTCGAATTTTTTTTAATCAATTGATAAGTAGTGCATTTTGTAACCACCAGCAATCAATTTAAAGCAGCAATCAGCGACAATTCCGTCTATTCACTTAATTTTGTCGAATTGTAAATTAGTCACAACCATGGAATTAAATTGTATTTAGAAGATTTTTATATAAACATGGTGGTTGTACAAGCTTGCGCCATGGCCATATCAAAGATTATGCCTAAGTATGATATTTTTCCAATGATAGGCGAAAAATATAGAGAAATGTGAAATTATCATACACAGGCATATTCTTCGATATATCGATTAAAATATACGAATTTTTCTCTCAATTTAGACACCTGTGATGTGAAACTAACCTTTTTAGAGAATTTGACAAAATCTGACTCAAAAAAATGTAGGGCCTCGGTGCATTTTGACAGATACGGATATCCGCTTTTTACTGTGTTTATATATTCTTCTCAATATACCATCAAAATGATGTTCAAATCCAGGCCAAGTTTGTAACTACAGAATTTTCGAATTATTGCTTTAAAGAAAATTTTTGAGTTCGAAATTAAACTTTCGAATTCGACAAATTAATGAGAAATTTTGGAAAAAAAAGTTCCGCACAATTAATCAAAAAAATTGCCTTATTTTTGTGTTCAATATGATTTTTTGCATTATTTGGTTTCAAATCAACGCAAAAAAACTTTTCATATGGGCTACTTCAACTTTTGCGCGTAGGTGAAACAACATATTTTTAATATGCTATTGGAAAAATCATATGATTTTTGGTCGAAAACGTTTTTGCGTAAACTGGATTCGAAAATTTTTCCTCATTTCTGGTTCAAAATTTTCAAACTATTTTTCTGGGATATCCTTAGCTACAATAGTTGAGGCAATGTCTACTTTTCCACTATATTTAAACATGTCTGCGTTTGTTTCTTCGCTCTTGTTTATAATCTGAATCATACTTTTTTGACTGAAAATACGGTTTGAGCGAAATATACTTAAGGGTTATCCCTGGTCCTATTTGACAATATTCCTCGATTGAAATAATTAGGCCAAAACACGGCTTCATGAGATATTATTCAGATTATTCAGATTATTCAGTATCGGAAAGTTTTTGCATTGCATACAGCCTCCAGACACATACACGCGAGATGTGAAACTAAGCCAAAACGGGAAAATCTATCTCTCTGAGGTTTTTTATTAAATAAAATAAATTGTTGAAAAACCTGTAATAATAGTGAGTTTAGAAACTTTTGGAGGAGGCTCACAGTCGATAGAGTTTTATTTTCTTTCTAGAGAATAGCGATAAACATCATTTTTGGACTTTTCATGAAAATCTTTATTCTCCGTCCTAGGTTAAATTCGAAAATTCACTTCAAATTTTTTGCAAACGGTAGCTTGAACCAAATAAAACAGCTTCTGGAGTAGGCGTGTTTTTCAATTTTGACCCAACTCAAATTGATGCATTTTCATGGTCACGTGGGAAAATTTCCGAAAAAGAAAATATGCTTCGATTGTCTCGAAGTAGGCTAAAAAAACTGGGAAAAGACTGAAGAGAGAAGTTGGCTTACGCGTTCAACCGGATAGTTTTGAAGTTTGGAGTGGCAAAGTTGATCAAACGTTTATTTTTTAACAAAATTTTGAGAAAAATACTTACATTTGTAGTGTATACTTCTAGAAAAAATCGAAAAAACGCAAAATTTTCGAAAAAATTTTTGTTGGCATTAGGGTTGTTTTATGCGTTCAAAACATAAACAATTGATTTGGTGCATTTTAATGACATAATAACTGCAAAAAATTTAGGAGCCGGGATACCCTTAATAATCAAAAATTATTTCACCGAGACTTGCCTAATTGGTAAGCCGACCCATCCACCACGTGAAATTTAATAAACTAAACTGATGAAAATAAATATTTTTTTCGATGTGCAAAAATTTNAAATTTTTTATTCGTGGTTTTTTGAACTCTCTTTAAAAAATCATGCAGAATCACATATTAAATGTTTTGGCATCTATTAAATCGCCGTATGTCAACTAATCGGTAGGTCGCGCGATTATCATTTTAAAACTGTTGATGAAATTTTTTACACTTGACTGTGCACTGGATAAGTGCCATTCGGCACTGAATCTTTTGAACTTTTATGGTTGTGAAAAATTCCCAATAAAATGGTGGGTGTGATAGGCGCCATTTTGTTTGATAGTCAGGACATTTTTCAATATTAAAACGCAATTTAAGGTCAATTTTTATCTCAAAAAAAGCTGTTTTTCTTTACTTTTTTTGCCAATTTTTACGCCTTTTTCATGAGAAAAAACCTTGATATTTAAGAAATTTTCGACTGTGCAGAGTAATTTAGGTAACTAATTAGCGGATGTACACCCGACAAATGTCTGAAGTTTATTAATATTGTCTAGTAAAAAAAAATTCTATAGTCGGGTTTAAGTTGGAAAATGATGCCACATGCAAAGTTGGTTTTTGTATGTTAACTATTAGTTAGTTATGTTCAGGGGAATAAAAATGTTGAACCGTTTTGAAAGAATGAACACTTTTATTGAAGATAAAAAGTAAAAAAATAAATTTCCAAATTTTTTCGTGTTCATATATTGCTCTGAAAAAATGTACCAATCTGCTGGACTTATGCCACCCCCTTCAACGGTTCAAAAAAACGGTTCACTTGATTAACCCGCGTACTCAGATAGTGCCGATTGGCACTGCGTTGTCATTCAGCGCAGTGGTTTTCTAAGTAAAATACACACGATTTTTTTTCGGAAATTTATGATACTTAATTTTTCACAATGTTTTACTTGTATCTTTTGGTGCAAATTTAATGTTTCTGGATTCTCTGGTTCGTGAATTGGAGCCATGTGGTTTTAATTGTCACGCTTCAGAAAAGAAAATGAGTTTTTGAACTTTGAAAATATTTTATTTTGAAGATTTTTTACATAATCATATCAGCTATGTTCGAAAGTGATGAATATTTGATGATCAAATCAAAAATTATTTTCGGAAATCGGTTTCTCAAATTTGTCTATAAAATTGACTTCATTTTATTGATGATAGTAGTGGTTCAGTATCTTATTCAGTATCCAATAAACTGTTGTAGGAAAATGATCACAAAACGACAATTTCGCAAAAAAAAGTTCGTGTCACTTCAAATCATTTTCCTTCAATTATTTTTTCCGAGTAAAAGTTGTCTATTTCTCACTTCTTTTGACCCATTTTTACCCTTTTTTTACCATAACAATGGTGAAAGTATGTTTCACTGTTGTTTTGACTGAAAACAATAGTTTGACATAAATATTTGCAAACACAACTCATACTCAGATATTTATTATTTGTGAGTTACGAAACTGCCGATCAAAATTTAAATTAAAATATTCTATTTAACAATTTCATGATCTTATTTTTTTCTTTATTCGTAAAAGTTTTAACTTTAGAGAAACAAGAAATTAATTTCGAAAATGACAATTTTGGTGAATATAATTTTTTTGATATTGCGGATCAAGATTATGTGCCAGAATATATGAACAATATGGACGAACTTTGGAATTTTCTTGGATTTGGAAACCCAACTGAATTGGAGAAAAATGGGAATACGAAACTTCAAATTCCATTATTTTTCGAAGGTCCTGAAACCGACGATATGGTCTTATCGAAAGATCGAGATAATTCAAACAGAGATGAGGCTATAAAATTTTCCAAATTTAATAATGTTGCACGGCTTGTAGCCGTCGAAACTACCATAATATATTTATTAAATTCTTTCCAACAAAGAAATACTTTCTTTAAGTAGGTTTTGAGGTTTTGACCAAAAATCACCTCTTTTATACAGCCTGGAAATTACCAGGAAATAATTCCAAATGCCTCCAAAAAGTCGTCCCCCATGATGCTAAAGTATGTGAAAAATGGTCCCCTACTTATAAGTTATTTAAAGGCCCAAATTATTGTGCTCACTCTCAAACGCGCCACTCCGAGTAGTAATCTGCAAAATATTTACAAGTCAACAAAAAAGAGTGGGCAGTTGTTCTGTACCCAAATACTTTGTGCAAACATTTCGGGTTTTTTGACGTTTTTCTACATTTCAAAATTTGATATTTTCAGTAGTAAAAGTAATACGTTTAAACTATAGAAATAATTTTTTTCCGGTGATTGCAAACAGCTGGCGTCAAATTAAAATCAGCACATCAGATATTATACTAATCTGGGGTTTTGTAGAACATTCATAGTTTTTGTGCGGGTTTAACGCAAAGGAAACTCCGCACAAAATATCATCTCCCTGATCACTTTTTGATAAACTAGTAAAAAATTTTGATATTGAAAAATTCATATTCCTTCTTCTCTGTCGGAATTTTTATTATAACAAATAATCGGGAATCGCTAGTAAACTGGAATTTTAAGTTTATCAGTCAAAATTGTATCCGAAGTTGCAAAAAGTGGAGTTGAATTATATTGATTAATTAAAAGTCAACTACAGGACTCTATTTTGAATAAGTGCAGCAGGAATCATGCTTTATTTTTTTCTGTGAAACGGTATAAATAAAAATAGCTTTTACCAGATGATGAACAAAATCTCGAAAATATATCCCTACGGGAGAAAATTACAAAATTTGTTGCAGATGAATTAGAAAGTCAATCTGTTGATTCATCATTTATCACTAATTTCTCGAAAAAACTAATTAAAATGGTTCTTGCAGATTGTCCTGCGGAAGTAACAGAAAATAACGAAGTCATACCCTTAAACGAGACTGCTGAAATTCCATCTGAAATTCTTCAATTTCCTGGAAAATCTGAGTGCTGGGAAATCGACATAGTCACGTGTTAAAAAATAAAAAATATCATAATTTTTAAATTGTTAAAACTGTTTATGTTTTATTCTATTCTTCTACTACAGTGTGTTATATTTCCGAGTTTTGTTTTCTCTGAGATTAAACATGATGTTAATGGATAATTTTTGAAAAAATCTATTTTTCGTCTCCCCATTCATCCGATTTTTAACAGTTTCAAGTAACAAAACAATTTTTCATAAATCCCGGATCTCGAGAATTGTGTTGGGAACTAGAATGCAATCAGGACTCGGTAAAAGTTTTGATTTATCCGGTATTGTTTTATGACTTAAATAATTACAATTTCAACGATGATCCAAGAAAAATATGGGATGATGAAAATTTCTCAGCACCAACTTATCTGGAAGACAAAAATATTTGGGAACTTACTTGCAGTGTTCTGAAACGGGATTGGTATTTAATTTCCACTATGGTCGGGATCGGATTCCGATCATCGGAATATAATTTTTACTAATGTCGGGAGCGAAATAATATCGGGATACCCATTCACGGTGACCAAGTGTTTTAAATTGTCTGTGATGAAAAAATATTATAAGAACCCGGGTCAAAATGGGAACTATACATATTTATGGTTTAAATTTGGAATGTAATTTGTCGCAATTTATGTAATGAGAAGCCTGACATCATATCTATATTTATGGGTATCATGTCAGAACAAGCATCATATTTTACGGAAAATCAATGGCCAAACTCGTTGACTTGATAGATTCATCGTCAACAAATAAAATGATTTAATAATGAAAAACATTTATTCTCGCTGGTGCTCATAAATTTTCTGGTTGCTTCAAATTTAATACAAGAGACATACCTAATTACGCATGATACAAAAGCCATAGGTAAATATAATTATTTTAGATTAAAATTGGCAAGAGCGTTACCGCAAATAAATTCGGCTTTAGACAAAATTTAAATTTTGAAAACATTTTTATTTTATTTGAGTTTCTTTTGTCGAATTTGATGAATCTCAACATGTATTTTACAAAAGTTTTTGCTCAAGCTCAAATGATAAATTAAATTTTATACCACCTTTTTAAACGATGACAATATGTCAAATTTTGCGTTGCAATTTCGGAAATTTTTTTTCACTTGTTAAGATAAATAGAGTTCATAAAAAAATAGAACAAGGGATCTGAATTAAAAAAAACGCGACTCGGGACTTGAAATTAAAATTCATCCCGTTTTAAAACACTGCTTACTTGCTCGCTTGACGAATGTGATTTAATTTTCAATCAGAGATCAGTCGCTGGCAAAAGGTATTGAAAACTATACTTAACAGGGTTCTTGGTGCTTAGTTAGCACTGCTAACACATCAAGTTGCTTGATATTTCATACATTTTGAACGGCATTAAGTTTTGTTTGAAATGGTCAAACGTAAAAATGAAAAACAAAATATTGTTCCTTGGAGACTTTTCATTATCAAATATAAATGAACTTATCTTTTAATTTGTAAAAAACTCGTAAAAATTTCGACAAAAACGATCTGGAAAACCCTGAATTTCTCTCCAGCAGCAAAAAAACTCCCGAAGTCAATATTAAAATTAATTTAAAATTTTCGAATAAGACAAAAAAAATGGTCTACATTTTGTTCTGAAGTCAAAAAATCCCGAATTGCACGGAACATACATGTACTTGATTAAAATAAATTTTTACCTTCGACAACAATTAACAGTCTAACTTATAAAAGTTCAAATAATAGTTTTACACTCCATGTATTGTAAATTCCATGTATTGATCAAAAAAGTACGTATCATTCGCACACGAAATTGCGAAAAAAACAATCAAAAAAAATAATCTACATCACTCCTACAAAGTTCAAATAAATGCTTTAATCACTTTTCTAGTGGAGCAAAATCATTCATAATCAATATCCAAAACGTTTTTTGTCTTTATTTCATTCTAGTGTGGTTGATGTAACTGTTGAAATTAAGAAAAATGAATTTTCGATCGGCGAATATTTCGGCCATCAACATGAATTAAAATGGACATGTCGATTTGATTCAGCTATTCAAATCAACAGTTTCTTCAATTCAACAAAACCAGTCGACGATGTCAATCGACCAAAAGTTGGATGGATAATATAATCAATTAAAAAAAAAGTTTCAGAAAAAACATTTGAAATGTCAGTTCAAGATCATTTTATTTCATTTAGATATTATATTCACAAAATCGTGAAAGTCTTCCTAAAAGATTTAGATCACAAGGTGCAGAAAATGTTTTTTTATTGCAAGTGAAAAATCTCATCTAAGAGTTTAATGGATTGATTTGTGCAAATGATTCAAATAAATTGTGTTGAACTTGATTTCCTCTGAAAAAGTAGAGAATGTTTCAGTTCAGAATTTTTGATTGCAGCTTAGTGGTTTTATTTATACTCATAAGCTTTGTTCGTTCCGGTCAGAGCTCGGCCCGTGTGGCTTGACTTGGTCGGCTTGGATTAGCTAGGTTTAAGCCAAGCCAAGCAAGAGAATCTTCTAAATACTTTTTGGTGAAAACAAGACCTTTCAATGGTCAATTAAAAAAATTTTCATCCATGAACACAGTGACAAAAATTGAGACGAATCCCGAAGATGCCAAAAGTCAATCATTTGAAATAATCGTTAAGTTTGGTTGAAAACTAAATCAAAAATTCAAGCTACAAAAATAATTTTTGAAATTTTTTTTCATTAAATCTCACTTTCGTCGATGTGTTATGACCTCAAAAGACAAAAAAATATTCAAAAAACTAACTCTTATTATGTCTTATTATCTTATTATATAAATTTTTGGGAAGCATGATTCATGCTGCATGAAGCATAATTACTAAAAAATTACTTAAAAATAGTTAATTTTTTTGGTTTTTTCTGGTGAAGGGGATGGTTAAATTGACATTAATCTAATTAAACAATATTGTTTTAACCAAAAAAGGGTGACCTTTCGTCAGTATTTAGTCTTGGGATCTTCAAGACCGAAAAATTTTCTGAGCTTGTGGGCAAAAATGATGGAATTTATATCGGATTGGATACTTTTATACAAGTAGAATGGTCACTGAAGAATCAAAATCAGCTTCGTTTTATTTTATCAGATTGTTGGGTTAAAATTGACAATTCCCAGGAAATCGACATTATCCAAGATACTTGCTATTCACATACATTAGGAGCTCAACTTTTGAGGTGAGATTTTCAAAGATTAATTTAAAATTTTTCAAATTAAGGGGTGGTGGTTCCTAAATTGACATATTACGGATAAAAAATTTTAATGTTATTTTCAAAAAATGAAAAACGCATGAATTTCGAAATAATTATTGTTGTTTTCTGGGTCCTTTAATGCTTTTAGACCATAAACGATTGATTTGGAGCATTTTCTTGACAAAATATCGGCAGAAACTGTAAGAACCACTAGCCGGTTTTTTTTCGATAATTTTAAAACTTTATTGGAAAAGATTTGAACAAAATATTTGGTTTTTACTATGTAAAGGTTTTCAGAAGTTTTTGCTGGTCTTGCCAAAAATTTTCGTAAAATTATTCATTCACATTATTGTAAGGGTTGCAACTTACATGAGGTATTTTTTGAGAAAAAATTTAACGTGGGGCACCCTGCTAGATAAGAAGGTCAGACCTTCTTATTTTCGTTAAAAAGGGATTTTTGCGTATTTACAATTATCTATGTTTTCAGCAATTTAAAATATAACAACAACAATTCCCGATTCAAATACAAATTATTTTCGACGACTACTTCATCACAAAGCACAGAGAACTTGCTTACCTGCAAAATGAAACTTTGTGTAAATCGTACCAAATATTCATGTGCAAGTCAAGTTGTAAATCAAACAGAAAACTGTCTCAATAAAAAGCCACATCCATTGGATTTCAGAAGCACTGGATTATGAATTTGTAATAAATTTGACCTCATTCGCGGTTAAAACCTGTGAGTTATTCCGTATATATCGATCACTTCCCTGACTAACAACATGCAAAATAAATAAATAAGATATAATTGTCAAAAATTCAGACTGTGAGTGTTACACATAGTCGAACTCAATTTTTAAATTATATAAAATTCATGATAAAATATAACAAGGCCCTATATCCCCAACTAAATACCCCCCAAAATTTGCCAATATCGTCGAAAAAAACCTACGCAGTTTAACGACTTTGGGCTGAAATACTTCCAGTGCCCATATCGCCGAAAGTGCAAATATCGCCAAAACGCCCACGCAATTCGAGAATTCTTAAACAAATTACTTAGAAAGCGTCATGAATGACGGCATTATTCAAGATTGAATTTCCCAAAATAAAATTAATGTTTGTTTGATTGTGTTTGGTAGAGTTCTTAATTACACGCATCCTGGTGATTAACTTTATTTACACCAATTGTCAAACTCCGTATGAAATTGAAAACGTCGATATTTTCGATATCGCCGAAAGTGCCAATATTGCAGAAAGTGCTAATATCGCCGAAATGGTCTGGCGAACAACTTTTGGCGATATTGGGCCTCCCCCTATTATAATCATGAATAAAAACAGCTCAATAATGAGTTTATAACAGTTTTCTGGTTTATTGAGTGTATTCAGTAAATTCATATGACAAAAATTTGAGTTAAAGTGTCTTAGTTGAAGTTTTCCGTCGGAAATAAAAATTTAATGAGTGACATCTTGCTCATAATGAAGATTTATGTATGCATCTTTCGGCTCAAACCTGATAAATTCAAGGGTTCATTTTAAAGTTTTTGGTTATATAATCATCTGTCCATGGGCAAGTTACGTTGTAGCTTCCAGTTCGGTTGATTTCTTTAGCTTTATTATATGGGTGATTCGGATTTGAGCACCAACCATAATTTTCATCCATTAATTTAATAAATTTCTCTGCATTCAGCTTGGGAATATGAATTTTTTTCTCTTTAATCATTGGTTTTTTTGAATAAGAACAATTTGAATTGTGACTTTTGTTTATCGCGCACTTTCTCCAAATTTCTCGCATTTTCATTATTTCAGATTCCATTCTGTCAAATCCAAAATCTTCGATTTTTTGATGTAGAGTTTTATTAAAATAATTGTACATCAATATATCTTGCTTAAAATAGATTCGAAGTATAATATACAATGCTTGAATCGAAATGAACTTACAATTCTGTGAGTGACAAATTTTCAGCAATCTCTATAAGTAAACTTACAGAAAATTTTGATTATCACCAATTTTAGAAGGCGTAGCCACAACGTTAAAATCACACGTTTAAAAGAGTAGTGGCTACGCATTCTAACCAAAAATTGATAAAGGGATATACAAGAATGTATAAGACAATAAAAAAGGATTTTATAAAAAATGAGTTATTTTATACACCAAAAATTTTCAATTAAATCAGATGAAATCTGCAAAAGTTATTAATTAATTAACAAAAAACTATTTTTGCCAAATTAATTAAGCTATGAGACATTTTTTTTCAATTTTCAGCTGCTTGATTGTAAATACCAAGATACCAAAAATAACTTCGATCCGTTCCTTGAAAAACATATTAAAATTCGTTTTTTGAATTTCTGACAGGGGCTCTACCACATACGAACCCTTATTTCTAGTTTTCACATACAAAACTTCATATGGTACGCATAAAATATGTTTTAACAAAACCATGCTCTCCAAATAATACTCAGTAATGATAATCAGATCAAATTGTTCGTCAATTATTTGAATCATTTCTTCAATATATTCATCGTCGTCGTTTAAGTGGTCAAAACCAAGTTCGAATGATTGATAGTTTTTTGCTCGAAAATTTCGGTTTATATCTGTATTAAAAATGGAAGGCAATCTTTCTAGAAACTCATGAATGGAAACGTTCTTTTGATTTCCGAGCATTTCATAATATGGAGAATTCCAGCAAGGCATATCACACACAGGATTTAGTTTCTAAATATTCATTATTTGTCGTTCTGCAGAAAAAAATAATCGAATAAATGCAATTAAACACAAAAATTAATTATTATTAATTATTATTTATTATTATTAATTATTATTATTATTATTATTATTATATTATTATTAATTATTATTAATTATTATTAATTATTATTAATTATTATTAATTATTATTATTAATTATTTATCATACTATTCATTGAACGTACTTTTATTTTGAAGTAAAAGTAATCGTACACTGAACGAAAACAAGAAATGGGCTCTCGTATTGAGGTAAATTTTGGAGTAGAGTTAAGAAACAACTTATTTGTGAAATCAGGATTCCATCGGAAGTGGTATCTCATTCCTTTTGGGTGTTCAAGCCTCCCGCTGCTTGGCCAACAATCCTGATTAATTCTAGCAGGATAACAGCCTCCTTACTAATGGGTCACTATTAAAACAGAATTGTTTCTTCCGAAAACATTATAGACGATTTGAAATAAGGAACTTCAAAAGTCAAAAATGGGTTTCAATGTGTTTAAGCTATCTTGTAGAGAATTTTTTTCTGGTCATTTTGAAGAACCGCTTCGAAAAACCTGTTCAGATCGAAGATTTTGATAGCCTGATCGGTTATAAAACCTGATCGGATCAGAAGTTGAAAAAACCTGATCAGATTGAAAAAAATCGATGAAATTCGATCTAGTTCTGCCGACCCCTTCAACATTTTATTTGACTTTTAATTGTCGATTTAACAAAATTTTCAACAAGCAATGTCAGCAAATAACCTATTTTTTTTTAATTTACACGCATTTTTAGCAGTCAGTCAAATACCGTTTATTTTGTAAGCTCTTAGTTTTCCGTTTCGCTCGAAATTTTCATTGTTGACAAAATAATTTTGTTAGTCCAAAATGAAAAATTTTTAATCGCTGTCAATATTCCATCATTTTAATCCCCACCCCTCCCTTAAAATATTGCTGGAACATATACTTCACCACATAAATTTATCTTTTATTATCTAATTGTAACTCATTTCCTTGTGGTCCTATCAATGGCAGTTCGCCTTGTATACCTGCATAATCTTCAAAATTTCCAAAAACTGTTTTTAAAGTTGTTGATCCGACCTTGTGTTTTTTCAGAAATACATACGAATCCGGTACTGAACATTTTTCTTCTATGACAAAATCTTTTTGTTCTTTTAGGTCAAGGTATAACTTGAGGTCATCAGTAGTGATCTCTGCTACTTCTTTGGCGTCATTTTTCGACTCTGAAGATTCTCCCGAGCTATAAAGTTCATTGTTCTGGTAATACTGATCATATTCGTTATCTTCATTGACACTTTCTGATACAGTAGATTCTTCGGGAAAATAGCCAGATCGGATATAATTAAGGAATTCGTTAGTACAAATAAGCAAAATCAAAACCTTTAAGAAGGAGGGTTTTATTATATTATGTAATTTATATGTTCGTATATTCAATGATTATCAAAATAATGCATTTTTGAAATAAAGTATTTCATTGGATTCTTATAAGTGGTTTCAGAAAATGATTGCTACAATGTTGTATCTGGCATTTAAATTGAAAAAATGCATCAAACTGTTTCACAGCGTTTTTTAAAGCCGGATAACATCAAATCACGATTTTTTTCAAGATTTTTATTTTCAGATGTATAAAATCATGGTCCATGAATCAAATTTGTTTAGAAATTATTTGAGACCAGTCGACAATCGCATTTCGCACCAATATTGTAATAATCATCAAATAAGCTCATTAAATCGAAAAAACTAACAATTTTTTCCTAAAAAACGTGATTTTTCATGAATATTTTAAACTTATTTTCAAATTGTTTCTAATTTCCATTACTCAATCAGATAAAAATTTTGAGTAGAACACAGCACTGCGCAGTTATTGAGATAACATAAATTTCTTGGAGCCTACCATGAGGAAGTATCACGTAGTTAAATTAACCTTGCTTTTCAAACGTTTTTTTTTTAAATTAAACATAAATTTTTTTCATGAAAGGCTCTCGTGGCTCGGCGTATTTTTTTTTATGCTTCGAAGGGTTAATGGTTCTAAATATTTTGAACTTGATTTTTTTTCGGTTTGTAATTGCATTTATTTTATGTCATACTTCAGTAAAGAGTTAAAAAATAATATTCGAAAATTATTTAAAAAGAGTGAGTTTTCAAAAATAACTGACAAATTTCCGTAACGTGAACTGATAAATTTCTGAAACTTGTTGGAGATATTTTTTGCTTACCGAAATAATATTTACAGCTTTTCTCATTATAAAAATTTTAATTGATATTTTTGACAGATGTCAGTCGTAACGTATAACTGTTCTTCCCGAAGGCACTTTAGTTTCCGATCATGCAAGTATTCCATCTAATTATCTTAAAAATGATATCATCATAAAAAAAGTGCCAGTATAATCAGTATAGACACAGAAATAATAAATCATTATTATTTTCAGTTTGGGTTGACTCGAGGCTTTTTAATACTCTGTTAACAAGGTGTTTACTTTTTTTTCACCGCATGGGTTTGAAACTCACGCCGCGTGAGTCACGCGGTACTTTCCAATAATAATTATTTGATAATATGCCCATTAAATCGGGATTTTGACATTTTACGATTCACCCTTAATTTGGAGGGCCATCAAATCATATTCTCGCATTTCGCGTCATTCAAAATCTAAATTTTTTTGAATATTCATTTGTTTTTGAAAAACTTTTGAAAAACTATTAATAGGTCAGCCGTTCAAACGTTTTTTTTTAAGATTTTCGCCTTAATTTTGTTAAAATAAAAGCGTATACACCACACAGTGTGGTCCACACTTAGGCTGGCCGCGGTTTATCTAGAAAATGACGCGTCAAAAACACCCAAAATCAGAAAACCGCGATTTTCGAAGTAACTCTCTTATATTTTTCTCTTTCTTTTATTTTCTCTTCGAGTGAAATTTTAACGCGGTTTTTTTCCCTCAGGAAGTCATGGGCTGTGATAGTCTAGAAAAAAGTTGCGCGGGATTTTATCATTTTTCATAGTCCGAGTAAACCGCCGATAACATAAAAATAATACATCGCTCCAAACCCATGTATTTCTCTTTAAATGGTATGACAATCTCAAGGGTAATTGATAAAAAAATTTATGTTTTAGAGGTGGGATGCTACCGTGGCGGATTAATCTCTTCGTTGAAATATGAGCTAAAATAACAGTTATTTTAATAAATACCTTATTTTGAAGTTAGATTGTCTTTAGCAGTGCACTCTTTGATTGAAAAGATAAAATGAATTTAAAACTTTCCGAAAATGGTGGAAATGAACCTATCTTCTCAATTACCAAAAAATCTCATAATGCCCAAGAGAATTCTCTATTTCTAACATATTTACACAGATTATCATAATGTGACTGACTTCAGCGAACGAATTTTATAGGTTGGAAGCTAAACTTAGTAAAGAAATTTTCTGAGGAACGGAATCCAAGTACTTACTGATTCAGAAATGGAAAGTTTTTCTTAATATGAAAAACGCCGACAAACCCGAATAAATGCAAAATCTTCGTCCTTAGATTATACTGTGCCAGAGCACTGACACGATCGTAACTTTTAGTTTAACTAAAGAATGAAAAATTGCTAATCCCGAATTTAAAGTAATATCGCCCTGAGAACGTTAAAACAGTCAAATTATTTCACGGTCGCGAAAGCAGACAACTCTCTAATTATCGATACCCAGAATGGTAATATCCTTTGTGTGCGATTGCAAAGAGAATTACATAGTATTGCAGTCGCAGACCTCTTGCATCCATCGGATCTATAACATGGTCAATCCGGAGGAAAGTGGAAAGTTTTCTTTCATAAAAGAGATTGGCAAACACTATCAAACAAGCCTAGCTAAAGGGAAGCGAAACAATTCGAACCAGTATCTTAAACCGCACAAAAAGATAGACTCGTTATGAGCACTTACAATCTCACTTTATAAATTATCACCGCGAACTTTAGGCAATTTTTTGACGGTAAGCCATACTGAGAACTCTTATTAAAACAAAATGTCCCAGTTTGAACATTCCAAAAATGAAATTCTTTGCGCTCTTTCCAAAATGGTGAAGAATTACAAAATATAAACACCTCACTGTTATTTGGACTTTTGCACGCTTCTAGATTGTGAGTTTCAAGCCGCCAGAACTATTTCGTTAGACTGTAAAAACTGAGTCTTTGCAAAATGGAAATAAACCGAAACTAGTCAAGTAAAATAAACTTTTACACCTATTTTTTAGTTATCGGGCGTGTACTCGGACAAGAAAAGATGACAAAATAAAAATCCCCGCAACCTTTTTCTAGATACACAGCCTATACTTCCTGTAGAAAAAAAAACCGCGTTAAATTTCACTACGAAGAGAAAAAGTAAAGAAAGAGCAAAATTACTAAAGAGATCTACTTCGAAAAATCGCGGCTTCTGATTTAGGTGTTTGACGCGTCATTTTCTAGATAAAACCGCGCCAGCCTAATGTGGACACACGCTGTGTGGTGTATACGCCTTATTTAACCCAATAAGGCGAAAAATCTTAAAAAAAGAACGTTGACAGGCTGAACTATTATAGTTTTTTTCAAAAAAACAATGAATACAAAAAATTAGATTTGATAGACGCGAAATGCGAGAATAATATTGATGGCGCTCCAAATAAAGGTGAATCGAAAATGTCAAAATCCCGATTTAATGGCAATAATCCAAAGATTATTATTGGAAAGTACGCGTGACGTACGGTGATTCAACACCCAGCGCGTGACAAAAAATAAACACCTAGTAACCAGAGTATTTAAAAGCCTCGAGTCAACCCAAACGAAGATAATAATGATTTATTATGTCTGTTCTATACTGATAACTGGCACTTTTGTTAATATCGATATACATTTTAAGAAATTAGATGGAATACTGCATGACGGAAACCTAAAGTGCCTTCGGAAGAACAGTATACGTTAGACTGACATACTGTCAACAAAATCAATAAATTATTATAAATGTAGAAAAAGCTGTAAAATATTATGGTAAAGTCAAAAAAATCTCCAACACAGTTTAGAAGATTATCATTCACGTTACGGAATTTGTCAGTTATTTTGAAAACTCACCTTTTAACTAATTTTCGAATTATGATTTTAACTCTTACTGAAGTATACAAAAAAATATGCAATCAAACCGAAAAAAAAATCAAGTTCAAAATATATGAACCATTAACCTTCGAGCAAAAAAAAACGCCGAGCCAGAGAGGCCTTCAGAAAAATTAGTTTAATTTAGAAAAAAAACGTTTGAAAAGCAAGGTTAATTTAACCTACGTGGATACTTCTATGTAGGCTCCAAGAATTAATGTTATCTCAATAACTGCGGCAGCTAGTGTTCTACCAAATATTTATCTGATTGAGTAATGGAAATAGAAACAATTTAGAACATAAGTTAAATATCCAGGAAAAATGCACGTTTTTAGGAAAAAATGTTAGTTTTTCGATTAATGATTATTTGAGTGATTTACAATATGGTGCGAAATGCGATTGCGAACTGGTCTCAAAGATATTGTCTACAAAATGATTCCAGGACCAGATTTAGTACACTGAAATAAGAAATCTTGAATAAAAATCGTGATTTGATGTTATCCGCCGCTTTAAAAAACGCTGTGACAACAGTTTGAATGCATTTTTCAATTTAAAATGGCCAGATACAAACATTGACAATCATTTGAAACCACTAAGAATCCAATGAATACTTTATTTCCAAAAATCATTATCTGATAAGTCATTGAACCGTATACTGGTTTAAGCGTATAAACTTAACACTACTTAAAAGATAGCACCAAATCTAACCTTAATAGGTTATTGAATTCTGGACTTATTGACATAATAAATTTCCAAAACTCTTAAAGTTTATGCTCTAACGAATTCTTATTACTCGAGCTATTTCCCGAAGAATCTACTTATCACCGAAAGTGCAATGAAGATAACGAATATGATCAGATATACCAGAACAATGAACTTTACAGCTCGGAGAATCTTCAGAGTCGAAAATGACGCCAAAAAAGTAGCAGACGATCACTAACTAGATGACCTCAAGTAATACTGAACCTAAAAGAACAAAAAGATTTGTCATAGAAAAAATTTCAGTACCAATTCGATTATTGCAAAAACACAAGGTCGGATCAACAACTTTAAAAAACATTTGGTTGAAATTTGGAAGCATATGCAGGTATACAAGGGACTGCCAATTGATAGGACCTTACAAGGAAATGAGTTACAATAGATAAAAAAGATAAATTAGTGGGTGAATTAATGTCCAGCAAAATCTAAGGGAGGGGGGAGATTAAAAGAATGGAATACTTGACCAAATGATTAAAATTTTCATTTTGGACTAAAAAAATTATTGTGCAACAATGAAAATTTCGAGCGAAGACGGAAAACTAAGAGGCTAAAAATAAACGTATTTCAACGACTGCTAAAAAGGCGTTGTAATTAAAAAAAAAATAGTTATTTGCTGACATTGGCTTGTGAAATTTGTTAAATCGACAATAAAAGTCAATAAAATGTTGAAGGGGTGCAGAACTAGAGAATTCATACGATTTTTTCAATCTGATACAGGTTTTATCATTTTCCTGATACCGACTCAGTTTATAACCGTCAGCTAGTCAAAAATGCTCGATCTGAACAGGTTTTTCGAAGCGGTTCTTCAAATCGAAAAAAAAATTCTCTACAATAGCTTAAACATCATTGGGCAGCGCGACTGCAGGTGATTCGCGAATAAACCTAAGCGCCCCCTGATTAAATAACAGCACTAACGTGGACTTTTTTTACAAAATAAGAAAAACAACGTGTTAATCGCACCTAAGTTATACTAGGCAATAATAGGGGTCGAGGATTATTCAAATAGTTCATTTTCGAACAAAAACTGACATTGCTAAATGCTGAAAAAATTGACATAATTTTAATTTAAGATTGATATTTCTACGAGGCAGAGCTTTTATGTGATAAAATGATACATTTTCAAAACCAGCCATCATACTCAAAATTATTAAATTTCAAAATTGAATTTTTACGCTTTTAAATGGGAAATATCAGATAAGATATTCGAAACAAGGAAATTGGAATGCCGCATTCTTTACTGCATAAGCACCAGGACAGCGATAATTTTAATCTCTTCATCATCAGCTGATGAAAATTATTTATATCATTTTAGGAAAATTCAGCCTTTAACTTTTTCATGAGTCACATATTGCTGAATGCTTGTTGAAAAATCATAATATTTAATTGTCATTTGTGTCGACATTTTTTTTTTTTAGAACAATATGAAATTCTCGGCAAAATGAAAGTAAAATTTTATTAGTATTTTTTGAAACTCTCCATAAAAAATCAGGCAGAACACATATTACATGTTTTGGTACTACTAAACTATCCGTATGCAACTAGATGATTGGTCGCGTATTTTCCATTTCTAAACTCACCAGGATGGATAATTTAACACTCGTGTACCTCATAAGTGCTCATTTCGCAAAATTAAAAAATTTATGCGTCGGTCAAAAATTTCATAAACACCGACAATGTTGAAGTTTAAATATAGTCCTTTGGAAAAAAAATCTGTAGTCGGAGTTTAGTTGGAAATGGCATGTACCGTGAAATGTTGTTTACATTTTCTCAGATATTAGTTAGTTTAGAAAAATGAAAATATAAACGTTGACCAAGATGGACACTGTTAATTGAGATAAAAAATAAAAAATAAATTTTCTTATTCTGTTTTTCGTTCATTATTGCTCTGAAAATGTATCGCAATATGCAGGACATGGCACCCCTTAAGTATGTAACAATAATTCCTTATAGATCAAGTCTACGGTGGAATCACACCTCCAAATTAATCCCCCCGGGCGGCACAGAACTCGAGTGAAAAAGCGCTAATTCAGTAACATTTTGAATAATAGTGGGGGCTTAAGTTTTTCGCAACCCACATGCGAGTCGTGACGATTCCACACATTAACACCCATTTTTGATTTGAAGTTCCTTATTTCAAATGCGTCTATAATTTTCGAGAAACAATTCTGTTTAATAGTGACCCATTAGTAAGGAGGCTGTTATCCTGCTAGATTAATCAGATTGTTGGCCAACAGCGGGAGGCTTGAACACCCAAAGGAATGAGATACCATTCCGATGAGAATCCTGATTTACAAATAAGTTGTTTCTTAACTCTACTCCAAATTTACCTCATACGAGAGCCATTTCTTGTTTTCGTTCAGTGTAGATACTTTTACTTCAAAATAAAAGTACGTTCAATGAATAGTATGAATAATAATTATATATATAATAATAATAATAATAATTAATAATATAATATATTATAATAATTATAATTAATATAATAATAAGAATTAATAATAATTATAATAATTAATAATAATTAATATTAATTAATAATAATAATTAATAATATAATTTTATGTTAATTGATTTATTCGATTATTTTTTCTGAGAGAACGAAAATTAAGATATTAGAAATAATTCCTGTGTGATATGCCTTGCGGAATTATCATATATGAAATGCTGAAATCAAAGAAACGTTTCAATTCATGAGTTTCTAGAAGATTGCCTTCCATTTTTAATACAGATATAACCGAAATTTTCGAGCAAAAAAACTACAATCATTCGAACTTGGTTTTGACCACTTAAACGACGCGATGAATATATTGAAGAAATGATTCAAATAATTGACGAACAATTTGATCGATTACATTATGAGTATATTGGAAGCATGGTTTTGTTAAACATATTTTATGCGCTACCATATGAAGTTTTGTATGTGAAAACTAGAAATAAAGTTCGTATGTGGTAGAGCCCCTGTCAGAAATCAAAAACGAATTTTAATATGTTTTTCAAGGAACGGATCGAAGTTATTTTTGTATCTTGGTATTTACAATCAAGCAGCTGAAATATGAAAAAAATGTCTCATAGCTTAATTAATTTGGCAAATAGTTTTTTTGTTAATTAATTAATTACTTTTGCAGATTTATCTGATTTAACTGAAAATTTTGGTGTAATAAAATAACTCATTTTTTATAAAATCCTTTTTTATTGTCTTATACATTCTGTATACCCTTTATCAATTTGGTTAGATGCGTAGCCTACTCTTTAAAGTCGTGATTTTACGTTGTGGCTACGCATTCTAAAATTGGTGATAATCAAATTTTCTGTAAGTTTACTTATAGAGATTGCTGAAAATTTGTCACTCACAGAATTGTAAGTTCATTTCGATTCAAGCCGACGTGTCATATNGGATAGAATTTTTCATTTTGTTAACTAAAAGTTTACAGTATGTTTCAGTGTTGGCACACGTATAATTAAGGCGAAGGGTTGCATTTATTTCGGGTTTGTCGGGTTTTTCATTATTAAGAAAAACTTTCATTTTCTGATCAAGTAAGTACCTTGGATATCCGTTTCTCAAGAAAATGTTCTTTACTAAGTTTAGGCCTTCCAACCTATAAAATTCGTTCGAGCTTGAGTCAGTCACATTATGAAACTGTGTAAATATGTTAGAAATAAGATATCTCTTGGGCATTATAGATTTTTGGTAATTTGAGAAGATAGTTTCATTTCCACATTTTCGAAAGTTTTTAAATTCGATTTTATCGTTTTCAATAAAGAGTTCGCAATCTAAAAAAATTAACCTATTATTAACCATTTTTTCGCTCGTGAAAAAAATAATACATCGCTCCAGACCCATGTATTTCTCTTTAAATGGTATGACAATCTCAAGGGTAATTGATAAAAAATTAAAGTTTTAGAGGTAGGATGCTCCCGTGGCGGATTAATCTCTTCGTTGAAATATGAGCTAAAATAACCGTTATTTTAATAAATACCTTATTTTGAAGAGTTTCTCTCACTAAAATCTTTTATAAACTCTTCTCAAGTAATATAAATGTGAGACGAATATTTTTCTGTTTCGAAGCGATAGTCTGCTATGTTCTAGAAAAAAATAAAAGGCTCGTTTGACTAAACCGCTTTTTAAAAATTCAGTCGATCATTAAAAATTTTTTTAACCAGAAGCCTCACTGGGCTGTTTTTTTTTGTGAACACTAAAAAAATACTTTCGCAGGTTTTGCGTTGAACATATTTTATTAAAACGCGCGGGTGTAAGAACCAAGGTAGCAAAAACGGACCAAAATGATGATGATTTCAAAGATAGGGAGGGACTTCATAAGGCAATTTTAGAATTTTAGCAAAATTGGAAGTAGATCTTGTAAAACATCAAAAATGAAGT
Source organism: Oikopleura vanhoeffeni (assembly GCA_004367855.1). Taxonomy (NCBI): domain Eukaryota; kingdom Metazoa; phylum Chordata; class Appendicularia; order Copelata; family Oikopleuridae; genus Oikopleura; species Oikopleura vanhoeffeni. The sequence continues at coordinate 369,899 of SCLH01000244.1, read as the reverse complement.
TCAAAACCGGAATTTGAGATTATTCACGTGACCAGATTTTTTTTTAAATAATAATTATCACAAAAATCTCAAAAATGGTGGTCAGCTTTCTGATCGGTCGGTATTGTGTGGGATAAAATTGACCATATTTTCTCACTCATAATAATGCAAATCCTTATCCTACTAATTTTTATGGGTCGAAATTTTACTCTGGGAGCGCTAAAGAGCAATATTTTCGATATAAAAAATAGTTAGGACAAAAAATCAACAATCTGTCTTATATCTCGGTCAATGATTGGAACAAGGGTTCAAAATTTTAACAATTGATAAATGTGAGAAAAATTATGTGATTCAAACGTCGTGAATCAAATTTTCATGATTCTCAAGGTTTTGGGATCTTTTTCGACGGGTTTTTCAGAATATTTAGACTCAAACCCAGGATGGGCGTCCGAGCAAAAATATCTGCTTGGAATACCGAGCAGGTCCGAGCAAACCGATCAGAATCGGTCTTTTTTCCGATCCGATCACGTTTTTTTAAATCTGTTCCGATTCGAATCGATATTCACAATTTGTGAAATGTGCTTCCGAGCAATCCGATCGAACAAAATGTCCGACTTGATTGGATATGTGATCGGGTCGGATACGTTTTGCGCACCGTGAACGCTAATAAGTAAAATTACCTTTAAAAGCGTGTTTTTTTTTCATTAATTTATATGAAAGGATTATATATTACTGATTTCAATTTTATGTTCAGGAAAATACGGATAATTTACTTGAAAAACAGACATTACAAATAATTTAATTACTAACAAGGCGAATATTACAAAAAAAGGCGTTTAAGTTTTTATCACGGATTTGAAAATTTTTTTCGAATTAATGATAATCTTAAAAAGTTTTTGAAAGTTTCCAATTACAGGGGGAGGCCCGATTCGTCAAAAAACTACGCAATTTTCACGATTTCCCAGCATTAATAATTGAGTTCAAATTCGCTAATGTGCCGATACTCGCTGAAATGTGCCAATGTAGCCAAATTTTTCAAGATTTATATTTAACTATGTTGTGGACGTCGATGAATGTACTGATTTCATGCTTGAACTTTCCCAAATTTACTCTTTCAACTTTATAGTGATCGTTTGATAGAGTTTATTTTACGGATAATGGTGATCACTCATTTTAACTACTAAAAACTCATAAAATTGAACCATCAGGCAATGACGTTCATTCTACGGCCTACACGTTTTTTAATTTTTTGAGGTTATATTCTATTTCTGTTCTTCATATTGCGAATTGCAATGCAATGCCAATATCGCCGAAAATTTTAACGGCCTCGAATATATTTTGAGCGAGAGTTTTACTTTCATTCGCAATATGTTTTCTGATCTTTGAAGAATAAAATGAGAGAAACATACAAAGTCGACATTGAGATCTCATTGGTCAAAATGGGACAACTAGAATCGACTATAAAGTAATATGCCAAAAATCGCATTAAGTGTTTTCTGGAAACCATATTATGAACTAGATAACTTATAGCTATAAGTCTATTGTCACGACAGATGTTGCTAGACGCGAATAAAAAGCGGAAAATTTATCTTATAAATATTTGTATTTTTGCTGACTGTTGACGTAATTTCTCACGTGCAAATTTGCTTATTATCAGTTATTATTTTCTTTGAAATTTTACATTTATTAGGCAAATTCATTGGTCGAAATTTGGCACAATCAGAATCGACTATTTTGCAAACTGTCTTGAACGTTTATTTTTTGCTGATTCCAAAATAATATGTTTTTATTGTTTTTATTAGGGAGGGAGAATGTTCCTTTTTGACTTTAAAAGCTGTCAAACACCTTGAAATTGATTGATTAGCTTTAAAGTCTCTAACGGCCGCGATTAGAACAGGTGGGTGAGATATAATTTGTAATCACTATTAAACCTTGATCGAAATGAATGTATTCTTAATGGGTCGAAATTTGAACCAATCAGAATCGATTTCAATTATAAGAAATACGCCTAAATTGGCGAAAGCCGATATAAACTGGGAATTTCATTTTTTCCATAATTAATTTGAAGTTAAGTAAGCTTCTGGTGAGGAAATGTCAGGCAATGGTAGTGTAGTTGCGTTAACACACTTGAATCATGATAAATAGCCCTTGGTTGTTGAGTCCGGCTTGTTTTTTCAATCATTTGTCGGGAATTATGATACCTTACACTTCAAATCGGCCGAGGGCCGATTAAATAGAATTTATTTTCTTTATCGTGTATTTTTAAAGAAATTTGTCAAATTTTAAAAAAAAATCTCAAAAATTTAAAAGAATTACCGAGACTTTCTTTAGATATTCGTCAAATTTCAAATAGTTAATTTGTCAAATTTTAAAAAGAATGTAAATTTATTTAAGAAACTTCTCAAATTTTCCAAGAATTTTGTTGCAATTTTCAATAAATTTATCAAAATTCGAAAAAAATTTGTTCAACTTTCTCAAAATTTGTCAATTTCTAAGAAATTTGGGCAAATTTATTTGAAAATGTCAAGTCTTGATAAAACAAGATTACAAAGTTAATGTTTAAATAATCTCTTTATTAAAGTTCAAAAACATTCGTCAAGTATAAGGCATAAACAACCCAATTTTAATAATTTTTAAAATTTCAAAGCGAATGGACTCTTATAAAAAATATTCGCCAATGTTTTTTCAAATTTGACAATCTTTTTTCAAATTTAGACAACCTTTTCCATCAAAATTGGACAATTTTTATATTAAAATTCAATACAAATTTTTTAAAATTATGAATTGAAAATATTTTTTAATGAACGGAATTTTTGTCAATTATGGAAAATTCTTCCAAATTTCACATTCAATGAATTTCACAATAATTCTCAAATTTATTTTTAAATTTTTTTATAATTTTAAGATAATATTTAACATTTCCAAAAAATTTTGTTTAATTTTTATAAAAATTGTCCAATTTGAAAAAAAAATGGTTCAATTTTAAAAAAATTTGAAAGTATTTGAGAACATTGTGCAAAAAGAATGAAAATATATGTTTTTATTTAAATTTTGAGAAATTTCATAAATTTTTAAGAGATTTTCAAGAAAAGTCAATTTTAAGATTTTGAAAAATTTTTGAAAGAAATTTGTAAAATTTTTCATAAAATTTGTAACCTTTTCAAGAAATTTCTCAAACTTCTTCGAAAATTGTCAAGTTTGTAGAAAATCTTAAATTTCAAAATAAATTCGAACTTTAAAAGAAATTTCGGAATCAAAGTAACATTTTAAAGTCAGAAAGACAGCTTTAATTTTGAATTTAGCCAATGAGAAAAAAATTTGATACTTCAAATTCGACAATTTTCATCAAAACATGACAATTTATGAATGTTCTCAAATATTTGGAAATTAAATTTCTCCTAAAAAAATTCGTGAATTTATAAGCAATTAGAAAAATTTTTTCAAAATTTTTGATTCTTTCAAAATGAAAACTTCCTTTAAAATGGTAAGCTTTTTTTTCAAAATCGGACAATTTCTTTTTAGAATTAAACAAAAATTGAAAAATCATGAAATATTTTGAAAAATTTTAATATTTTGATGAATTAAATGCTAAAAATTTATAACATTTGGCTTATAAATTTTGATAAATTTGCTTCAAAATTTGTGAAACTTTGAAATTTTAAAGTTTTCCAAACAATTTGTGATTTGATTAGAAAGAAATGTTATGTTATGGATTCTTTTTATTTTTATATAAAAATTTCTTTAAAATTAAAAATTTTCCTTTTGAAAAAAATTCAAATTTTAAGCAAATTTTAAATTTTAGAAAAATTTTCAATTTTTAAAACAAAATTATAATTTTTTACAATATATTAAGTTTTTTCAGAAATATTGAAAATTTTGGAAAAAATTTAAGACAATTGTCCAAATTATAAAAAAAAATTATAAATTTAAAAAAAAATTTCAATTTTGAAAAAATAAAAAAAAAAAATTTATCCAATATCTTTAGGAATTTAGTAGGAAGTAACTTAAATTCGCAAATTTGAAAAAAATTTACAAATTTATTGAAAAATGTTAAAAAATTTTGTAATTTTTATTTAAAAAATTCTTTCATTCTAAAAAAGAACTGGTACAATTCTTTAATTTACTTCCTACTTAAATTCCTGAATTTTTTCAAGATATTGAAAGAATATTTTTTAATTTTTCTCAAAATTTTGAAAAGTTGTTTAAAATTATAAGCTTTCTTTCATAATTGGACAATTGTCTTAAAATTATTTGAAAATTAAAATTTTTAAATTTGTCATGTTTTGATAAAAATTGTCGAATTTGAAGGATCAAATTTCAAAGGGTTCGAAAAAATGTCTTTTTTGGGCATTTTAAAAACGAAGTTTTCACATGGAATTGTTGATTGTCCGAACAGATAAAATTTGACGGGCAGCTTGCCAATGGTAATCTAGAAAGGCACGAGACCTACCTGCGGGTAGTACCTACCTGCGTGTTATCATGAGTTTTTGTCAAATATCTCTAGTAGTGATTCACTACACTTATGATTAACCGAAATAAAATATCTTACTCAGACAAACATTATCATGAGTTAGTTTCAACCTACTATTAAATGCGTCATTATAAGCACCAATCAGGGACGCGCTTTTCCAAAATCTACAATTATAATGAAGAAAAGTTTAAGCATCGCTTATGGACCAATCAGATGTCAGGTTGACCTGAAATCTATAATTAATCTCCAATTGTAAGTTTGTGGAGCCTTCGGCTCCCCAAACTTACAATTAAGCATAAACTTTTTCGGAATCAAAGACAATTGTCAATTTGGAGCTGATTTTTAAACAAAATTAAATTAAATACATAAAAACCTCTCTTATCGGCCTTCGGCAGATTTGCATCGCGATTTTCCAACAGAATTAAATTAGCAACATAAAATCTCATTCTATTGGCCTAAGGCAAATTTTGGACTCATTTTTCATCAAAATTAAATCAAAAACTGGAATCTCTTTCTATCGGCCTTCGGCCAATTTTTGACTCATTTTTTAACAAATTTAAATTAAAAAACCTAAAATACCCTTTTATCGGCCTTCGGCGGATTTGACGCTCATTTTCCAAGAAAATTCTTGAAAATTTCAAATCTTTAAAATTTTGAAAAAAAATTTATAAAATTTTGAGAAAAATTATAAAATTTTTTATAATTGTTGAAATTTCTGTAGAGAGAGATTATACCATCAATCCTTTTATTTTTTCTTCACAACCGGATTTTTTTTATTTTTTTCATTTTGACCGTTAACGTCAATTTTTCAAACAATTACCGTTTGTAATTTGTTTTTTTTTCTTATTTTTTAATAGTTTATACCCATCATACTTTATTTTTACTTCACACCGATTTTTTATTTATTCATTTTGACCGTTGACTCAATTTTCAAAAAATTACCGTTTGTAATTTTTTTTTTTGCTATTTTTTATTACTCGTTTTATACCCATCATAACCTTTATTTTACTTCACACGATTTTTTATTTATTTTGTTAGTTAACCTCCTCACGCCCAGAAACGAGAACTTCGCCTCACATCCCAAAAGCCTATTTAAAGGCAAATACTTTGAGCGCTTAACACGTTAAACTGGGAAAGATATCAATTTATTATTTGTCACTGATTTTTATCAGGATAAATTAAGTACCACGTAACAGTTCTATTAAATTTCGAAGTTTGTAAAAACTAGATACTGCGAGAGAAAATAGAGGTTCACTCACGCTTGTGTTGTTTGAAGAACCATACATTATTTTAGCAATGACATATTAGTTAAAAAATTCAGAAGTGAACTTTAGCTATTGAAAGCTGGTCTCAAATTTGAAATATGATATTTTGATCGCTTACAAAACATTATTATATCGCCGCGCGTCGAAATATAGTGCAGTTAAAATGTGTAAAATATTGCTAATAACTGATAACTCAAAATCAGTACCACCTTATGTTCTATATTTGATCGATTTGTCTTTGTCCGGCCTATTTGTGGGTTAAATTGCCGTTAATTCTTTGAAGAATATGAATTTCTTGGAACATATTTTTTCCATTATTTTTGAGTTTCCAATAAGAATCACTTGTAAAATAATTTTTCTTCGTAAAGAGACTTGCAGATAAAATAAACTTATATCAAAAGAATCCTCAAAACTTCCTAAAAACTTGCTTCCTCAGAATTTCGATATTATGGTATGTTTTCAACACATTTAATTTTTTTTTAATTTTTTGGTCAAATTCTCAAAAAGTAAGGAAAAAATAACTTTCGAACGGCTCATTCGTTATAAAATTTTCAACAATATTTTTTTGGAAATGAAATTGCAACAACTCTATGCCATATGTGATTTGGAAGGGTCCCGGGGTTGGGGGGGGGGAAACGATGGGGTTTATTTTTCTGGCGCCGGTATTTTTGCTCCCGGAAAATTTTGCCTTTAGATAGTCAAGGGTGTGGAGGGGGTTTAAACTCAAACTTTAATAAATTTTTAATAAAACCTTTTTTTAGGTGATGAGTTATTCCGTGGACTCATGACGCTCGAAGAGCCGTACCGCAATGACGCTACATTGCCGATATCGTTGAACTAATGAACTTCTGGAGATGAGGGTGGGCCGCTATGATTAATGAGTCCGATTCCTCTTCCGGGATCGTCGCTCCTTGATCGGTAAGTGATTCGATGTGATTTTTGTTGAGCCGGCTCCTACTCAGGGACGGTTCTGCCTTTGACACGATCTGCCTACGGCCAGATAATATGTTCTTTTGAGCCCCGACGCGCGAATTGTTTCAAAATCGAGAGATTTTTATCTCGATTTACTGATTTCGCCCTACGACCCTTAATTCGCTCACCGGTCGATATCGAGCAAATAAATACCATTATTACAAAATAATTGATCAGAGGCACTCTCCTCGTATCGCGGAGTCGCGCCAATCAGATACGCTGCTTCCGATGTATATTTTTTCTAGACCGTTTATAGCTTATTATTCTTAACCGTTTTTTTTTACTTTTTTCTGTTTTAAAAAAAACCGTTAACAAATCATATCGACGCCTTTTCTGAACACTTCACAGTTGTTTTAATTTGAACCTCTTATATTTTTATTTGATTTTCATATAAATAACCCGTCTATTTAAAAACAATCGTCTCTATTGCCGCAACGTTTTTTTGGTTTTACTAGTTTATTTCCGTATCACTCGAAAAAGACTCTGGCGTCTAATGGGTTTAGAACTTTTCCCAGATTTCAATATTTTATTTCACTTTTTCTCTTAAAAATTTTAAGTTATAACTTAGTTTACTTTCTCAATACTCTGAAGGTTTCTTGTAGTTTTTTGATTTATGGTTTCTTATATCTAAATTAAATAAATCACACCGTTTTTTACGGTTTTTCAACGGTCATGGTAGTTTTTTGGTCTTTAACGGTCATTTTTCGGTCCTTTATCTCAGTGATTTTCCGGTAGGTTTTTTTTCATTAGTTTTGATATTTGCCTATATTCTTCGGTGGTTTTTTTTTCATTATTTCGGTAGTTTTTTATTTTCCATACCGGTTTTTTCCTTGTTTTCTCTCGAAATATAGAATGTTTGAAAAAAAATTTCTTAATTATTCAAATAGATGAAATTAATATTTAAATTTTTCATTCTCCGGTGACTTTCTATTTACCGCTTTCACCATCTTTATGTAAATGCCTAAACTATGGGCCTTACCCTGACATGGCCCCGTAGGGATATGTTGCTCAGTAAATACTCTAATATAATAATCAAAATATGGGGTTGTACCTGTATGAGTAGAGGGGGTGGGAACGTCGGGCGGATATCGTACGGATGTTGCTGGCGTTGCTGGCTCGGGTGGTCTCTCTAGAGGAACTACCCCTAATGAGCACCTAGTCCATCCTTTATATATGGTGGTGCAGGCCATCCGAGAGTCAGCACTGGAGCTGATCCTGAGCTAACACATGCTCAGGAGAGCTGGCCAGAGAACCTCGGTGTCAAGCCGGTTCCGAAGAACCTTTATGCCCTTATACAAGCGTTTTCTAAGGGAACCTACTGTATAAAACAATTTACACAGAATAAAAAACTATATAAGTCAAACAACTTGTTCGATATTTCAGAAAATTTCAGAATGAACAACTTTTTAAAAAACAGATCCTGGAAGGTTTAGATGCTACTATTGACGCTCAAGAATGTTTGTGACCAAGATGAGCTGGATTTCTTGAAACACTATAAGCAAACTCATATGAATCAAAGATTTCGCCTTTTTCCAGAACATCAACGAGCTTTAACGACAATATTCGAAATACAAAAAGTTTGATCGAGAACTTTCATTTCTTCAATATATAAAAATATATGTGATTATATCTCCGGTACTTATTTGATTGCTATTGATTTGGGTACTTTGTACTAAAGCCTACAAAACAAGCTGACACAATAAGGTTGAATAATAATTAAGGTAATGATGAAATATTATATCAATTAATAATTTCAGGTTTATTCATCTCTCAGCCAAAACGTTTCATCACAAGGCGAAACTTTTCGACCAAGAAAGTATTCATAAATTTTTTATGAACATTTGGAGGAAGTGAGCAAGGTTTGCTATTAAACTTGTTTCATAGAACTCAAAATAACGAAGGATAACCATAAAAGTGGCTTTATCTGTCGTAACGCAGTTGTTGTGCACATTTATTTAACTAAAATTGTGATGCAGAAAATACAGCTAAACTTTGTTCAATTCCCAGTAGTGTACGTGTATTTGGTTCAGTTTTTCTCCAAGCAGGATCAAGCCATTTGTACGCAAATAACTCCAGCTTTTTTGATGGACCACTGGCAACAGTTGTAGAGTTCTTTGACCAAGCGGCGTTGTAACCTTTATCACAACAACTTTTTTCTTAAGTAAAACTCTCACCAAGTCACCCTTTCTTAATCTTGGCGTCATAATGTTGGTTCTATATTGGGAAACATATAGTTTGAAAACTTCTTGCGATTAGAATCATTGACACGTGAATGGGCCATACACCAATAGTGCGATTGGTGTATTTTATAGTTATCAGTTGTTTGTTCAAGATATATCAATCCAAGCTGATTTATTTGCATACAACGTTTTTTATAACCTACGTTTGATGGTTTGAATGACTCTTTCGGCCATTGAGCTTTTTTATCAGATTTTATACTGTAAAAGATGAATACCATAAGTTTGAAACACATCTTTCACATCTTTGTTGAAAAAATTCGAGACCATCATCTGTTATAATAGAATTAGGATGATATCATACTGCTTAGAATTGGATGGAAAGCTCAAGATGTTGAATTTTTAAATCTTTTTCTTCATAGGTCTTGTCCCATAGCTTTTTGAAAAGCAGTCAATAAACCAACCCAGAATGGTATTTATACTCCATTTTGCATGTTTCAAGCCAGGTTGTGAATATTCTATTAATCGGCCATGAATATTTGTCGAGGATAATGCGTTATAATTTTTCTTGTAGTGTATTTTTCGTTTCACAACACGTCTATAGTAAACTATGTTCTCATTTTCTTCAAAAATTGTATAATGCTTTAGCTGAAATATGATGGAGTACTCTAATGTTTCATATATTTCCTTCTAGATTCTTCAATTTCTAGATTTCAATGTTTTGAGTTTTCCAACATTATTTGTTGAACTTGTTTTTTTAGCTTTATTCTAGCTATTTTTCAATATATTGCTGTTTTCCTCGTTCTCATTTTCCTCTATTAATGAGGATTTATGAATTAAAACCCACGCTTTTAATACAAAATACCATAAGTTAAATGCCCGAGCGATATATAAGTATAATTGCAAAACAATCAACAATAAACTACAGTTACCCGGAAGTAAAATTCAGTAAGTTCCTTCTTTTTTAAGCCATTGTTTTTCGTTATGAGCTACTAGATAATTAAACATGTTAGGTGGCATAGGCTGGCCGCGGTTGTCCCCTAAGGCGAAACTATACGTTTCTCGTAAAAGTGCTAATCTCAAAAATTTTAAAAACTTTCAATTTCTTCAAATCTAGATTTTTTTGGAAATTTTGAGCACGGCCTCTGATTGGTTCTCGCAAAAAGCTCAAAAATAGGTTTTTAATGCTAACAGAAAGCCCAGATCAATGCGATATTTTTCTTGAGAACCAACCCCGCAGACCCCCCATAAAAAAGTTATGGGGGTCTTGTGACTACGTGTCCTTATAAAATGACAGTTTTTTGTCATTTTATAAGTGTTAAAAGCCTCGCTCAGACTGGGAATTTACAAAAGACGCGAAATATCATTAAGCGTCTTTAGTGAAAAAAAATTGTCTAAGGGTGGGAATGCATGACTTATATGGGATATAAGGCCTAAAAAGTCAAATTTTCGACAAAATACCAAAGTTCGTAAGTGTCTAGACAATGATAATGAACTCAAATTCATTTAAATTGTTTTTGTGTATTTCCAACAAAAAATGTTACATCAAATGACCACTGATTTTGTTTTAAAAATTTGAGGGGGGCGTAAAGGGCAAAATAATTAATTTAATTTAAGTGAACTTAAATCAGTAAGATAAATAATAAGGAAAAAATTGATTAACTGTCCTTATACAACGATTGATATCTTAAAACTGCGAAAATTTAAATTACAACAAAATGTGCTCATATTTCAGTATTTTTGATCAAATTACTATTTTATTTCAATTTTAAGAATTTTATAATAATTAAATGTTATTGTTTAAAATCAGAATCTAGAATAAATTTTGTCCATGGAGTTTGAAAATGAGAGTGAAAATGAAAAAAACGTCGCCAGGTGGTGCTAAAGAGGCAAACAATGATCTTACGGGAAATTAACGACGTGTCTGTGAAAATTTTGTTCGAGTTAATTGATATGAATCATATGATATGAACATATCAATGATATCAGGAACAAGAAAATGACATAAAAATATTAATATGATCACATGTTGAGGTAAGAGTAAAAAATTAATTTAAACATAACGGAATAATAAAATTTTGCTGCAAAACATGAGTCTAAAGTGAAATGTGATTCAAGAAATTTAAACCCAGGCCGTCCAAGGTTGACTTGAAACTTAACACTGTTCGAAACAAATATTCGTCTCAAAATTCAAATTATTCTTAAAATTTTAATTTTTTGGAAAATTTGTTATGGATTTTATTTTCTCACAAAAAATCCAAAATTGACTTTAATATGTTCATCAGGTAGCACAAATCAAGGCAAATATGTTTGACATAGAACCGAACCCCTCAGACCCCAAGAAAAAATTATAAGGACTTTTTCAATTTTTTGTCCTACAAAAATTCTAGTTTTTTATAAATAACTTTTTTGTTTGTGGTCCCGCCAAGCTGATATTTGTATAATAACGAGAAATAAAATTTCACGTGGTTGACATAAATAATTTTCAAAAACAATTTCAAAAAAGTCTATATTTTGAAAAAAAACGAAAACCCAATTTTCGACAAAAATAGATCAAGTTACGTAAGTTTTTTATGAAGATTGTGAACTTGAATTCAGATTATATCTTTTCGTGTAATCCCAACAAAAATTAATGACATATTTTGACAAATTTAAGACGAGGAGCGCTAAAGAGCAAAATGTTGAAATATAATTGCAGATAAAAACTCAAAGACGGAATCGATGAACTGACCTCATAGTGCAGATTGAAGCTAAAAAGCTGTCAAGGTTTTCTATCAAAATAATTTCGAGGTCATATTACAGCAGTTTAGGATCACATTACGCTTTTACACCATTTTTATCAAATTAAAATTCTGAGAATATTTAATATCGACAAATTAGCTAAGAAACCTGACTCTCACCGAAATTGGGTCTAAAGAATTCATAAATCTAGTTTTAGTTTGAAAAAATGGCCCAGGTGGTGCTAGAGAGTCAGAAATTTAAATATTTTTGAATAATAACCACTTTGCTGTTAAATTTTTCTAAGGAATTTTGATCTCAAAAAATTCGAAAAAAAGACATTGAAAATTGTTAAGAATGATCACGTTCGGAGCTAGAGAGCCAAAAATAATTTTTACCTTAATAAATAATTATCAACTTTGCTGTAAAATTAAAATCTAGGGTAAATTTGGTCAAAAAAATTCAAAAATTTTAATAAATTCTTAACAAATTACCAAATTAAGAACTCAAAAGCAAAAAACAAAATTTGCGCATATCTCAGAACAAAAAAAATTATCAATCTACTGGTCATTTCGATAAAAAACGCTTTTTGAGAGATAGTTTGCATTTCAAGTGCAAAAGAGAATTTTATGTTTTTAATTTATTTTCTAAAATAATGAGCCAAATCGGCCAAAGGCCGATAGAAGGGATTTTATGTTTTTCATTTAAATTTTAAAAAAAGAGCCCAAATTGGCCAAAGGCCAATAAAAAGGATTTTATGTATTTCAAACAATTTTGTTGAAAAATGAGTCAAATCGGCTGAAGGCCGATAAAAAAGGTTTTATGTTTTCAATTTTGTTAAAATGAGCCTTAATCGGTTCAAGGCCGATAAAAGGGATTTATTTTTTTAAAATTTTTGATGAAAAATTAGCGCAAATGACCGAAGGCTAATAAAGAAATTTATGTTTTGATGATTTCCTTAAAAAATGAGTCCAAATTCCCAAGGCCGATAAAGGGAATTTTATCTTTTATTTAATTTTAAAAAATGAGCCTCAAATCGGCCGTAGGCCAATAAAAAGAGATTTTATGTATTTTCATACAATTTTGAAGGCCGATAAAAAGATATTTTTTTTAATTATTTTTGATGAAAAATTGGGCTCAAATTGACCGAAGCCAATGAAAGGGGTTAAATGTTTTAATTTAATTTGTTCAAAAATGAGCCCCAAATCGGCCAAATGCCGATAAAATGAGATTTTTGTTGGTTTATTTTAATTTTGTTGAAAATGAGTCCCAAATCGGCCGAAGGCGATAAAAGGCTGATCTTATCTTTTTTTTAATTTAATTTGTAAAAATGAGGCTCTAATCGGCCGAAGGCAGATAAAAAGGATTTCATTTTTAAATAATTTGAGAAAATTAGCTTCAAATCGGCCGAAGGCCGATAAAGTGGATTTTATGTTTTATTTTGTGAAAAATGAGCCCCCAAATCGGCCGAAGGTGATAAAAGGTGATTTTTTTTATTTATTTTGTTGGAAAATAAGCCCCAAATCCGCCGAAGCCGATAAAGAGTATTTTAGTTTTAATTAAATTGTTAAAATAGCCAAAATCGGCGAAGGCCATAGAAAGAGATTTTATGTTTTTGATTTTATTTGATAAAAAATGAGTCAAATTTGCCTAGGCCAATAGAATGGGATTTTTATTTCTTTTTAATTCTGTCGAAGAATCGCATGCAAATCTGCCAAAGGCCGATAAGAGGGATTTTATGTATTTATTTTGTTTAAAATGAGCTCCAATTACAATTGTCTTTGATTTCGAAAATTAAAAAAAATCCAACCTTGATAATTTAAAAGTTAATAAAAAAAGAATTAATTGAAAAGAATAAAAAATTAAAAGTAAATTACGAATTAAGAGAAATTTTCATTTCAAGAAACATTGTCGAAAAAGGAAAGCAGCTTAATTTTTCAAATTTAAATAGTTATTCCCAAAAAATTGAAAGAATTGAAAAATTTTTCTTCGAAATCCAACAAAAATTTGAACTTTCCATAAAATATTTATAATTTTTCTCAAATTCGATAAATTTTTTTCAAAATCAAAAAGCTTTGTAAATAATTTCGAAATTTTTTTAATTTTTTCAAAATTTGCTCCAAAATATCACAACTTCTTTTTCAAAAAAGTTTGATAATTTTGTCTTATTTAAAAACTTTAATTGATTAAAAATTACGAAAATTTATCATTATTGTACAATTTCTTCAAAATTCAATATTAATTTTCAAACTGAAAATTAAAACAGAAAAT
>SCLH01000244.1:280854-356025 GCA_004367855.1 Oikopleura vanhoeffeni | reverse complement strand
TTGTTCAAAAAGTTGAAAATTTTTCTGAAATTTTCAAATTTGCGCCAAAATTTGAATTTTTTTCAAAGGAAAATTTTCCAATTTTAAAGAAATTTTTTATAAAAATTAACAAGAAAAACATAACATTCTTTTTAATCAAATCACAAATTTTTTGGAAAACTTAAAATTTTCTGAAAATTTCACAAATTTGAGCAAATTTATAAATTCATAACCAAATGTTTATAATTTTTGAGGAGATTTTAATTTATTTAACAAAATATTAAAATTTTTACAAAATATTTATGATTTTTTAATTTTTATTCTGAAAGAAATTGTCCAATTTTAAGAAAAAGCTTACCAATTTTAAAGAAAGTTTTCATATTTTGAAAAAAATCAAAATTTTGAGAAAATTTTCTGATTGCCTATAAAGTCACGAATTTTTAGGAAAAATTTATAATTTACAAATATTTAAGAACACTCACAAATTGTCATGTTTTGATAAAAATTGTCGAATTTGAAGGATCAAATTGTTTTCTCATTGCTAAATTCTCAAAATTAAGCTGCCTTCCTGAATTAAAAATGTTCTTGATTCCGAAATTTCTTTTAAAGTTCAAAATTTATTTTGAAATTTTAAAATTTTCCTACTTGACAATTTTCGAAGAAGTTTGAGAAATTTCTTGAAAAGGTTACAAATTTTATGAAATTTTACAAATTTCTTGAAAAATTTTTCAAAGATCTTGAAAATCTGACAAATTCTTTTGGAAATTTCCTCAAAATTTAAATACAAAACATATATTATCATTCTTTTGCAAATGTTCTAAAATACTTTCAAATTTTATTAAAATAAGACCATTTTTTCAAAATTGGACAATTTTTATAAAAATTAACAAAATTTTGGAAATGTTAGATATTATCTTGAAAATTATAGGAAAATTTTAAAAGAATTTGAGAATTAACTGTGGAATTTTGGGAATAATTTTCCTAATAGTTTTCAAAAATTTCTGTTAATTAAAAAAAAAATATTTAATTCATAATTTTTAAAATTTGTATTGAATTTAAGGGGGTGGGTGTCGCTTTTTGGTACCTTTCAATCACGCCTCAGATCAAATCTAGGGCAGTTGTAAAAATCTGAGGATACTCGTTTTGTAAATCTAGCCTTCGTCTAACGATTACACATCTCAAAGTCAACCTTGTTACGTCACACCACCAGGTGGTGAGTCTATTCTAGAGCACTAAACGTTTTTTTTTAATCTATCTTCTTTTAGACCCCACATACAAAGCGTCTCAAAATTTACACAAAGTAGCGAAATAAATGAGAACAAAAAAAGTGATGAGAAGGAATTTTTTGTATTTTTGACTTTTTTTCTTCTAGAATCTCACTTAAACGCCGATTTTGCCAGTTTTTCGACTTCAAACTCTATCTTCTTTTAGACGAACGTTTAGAATGAAGCCATTTTTTCGAATAAGGTAGATAAATATAATGCGGTAAAAGTGATGAGAAGGAATTTTTGAATAAAATTCTAGAATTCTAGAAAATTGAATGAAAGTGAACCGGAAATGAAAAGTTCGAAAAAAAAGTTCGTCTGATCAGAACAAAAGTACCACCAAAATTGAAGCTGAGATTTCACTGATCAAAAAGTTGGCTTACAGCTAATATCAGCGTCAAATTCGTAATTAGGTTAACATTTTGGCTTAAAAATAATTAAATTTCTAGAATTCGATTAAGACATTTCCGATAATTTTAATGTCATGCATCGTTTTCGGTGGGTCATATTCACCAATAAAAAATGTTCATATCATGGTGGAATACCGGTTTTATGCGGGTTAAAGCAAAAAAATATTCGAATTTTGAAAATTCTAGATTTTGTTCTAGATTGTTTAAAAAAAATAATTGCCACCATGAGATTCCTTGGGTCAACTTTAGTCATAAACCGATATTAATGTATTCATAAATTAATTCTATAAAGGGCTCAAAAACCGACACCCACCCCCTTAATATAAAAATTGTCAAATTTTGATGAAAATTGTCAAATTTTGAAAAAAAATTGCAAAATTTTTTATAAGGGTCCATTCCTTTGAAAATTTGACGATGTTTTTGACTTTTTAAAAATTATTTGAAATTTAACTTTAAAATTTGTTTTTCAAACTTGACAATTTTCAAATAAATTTGCCAAATTTCTTAAAAATTTGACAAATTTATGTGAAAATTTACACATTTCTTTAAATTTGAAAAATTTATTGAAAATTGAACAAATTCTTAAAAATTTGAGAAGTTTCTTTAAATTCAACAAAATTCATTTAAAATTTGACAAATAACTATTTTAAATTTGACGAATTTCTAAGAAAGTCTACAGTATTCTTTTAAATTTTGAGATTTTTTTTAACTTTGATAAATTTCTTTAAAATTAAAATAAAAAAATAAATTCTATTTTATCGGCCCTCGGCCGATTGACGTGTAAGGTATCATAATTCCCGAAAATGATGGAAAAACAAGCTGAGGCTCAAACACTAGGCTCTATAATCACGATTCAAGTGTTTTAACCAACTACACTACATTGCCTGACATTTCCCACAGAAGCTTATTTACTTCAAAATTAATTATGCAAAATAAATTCCCGTTATATCGGCTTTCGGCCAATTTAGGCGTATTTTATTATTTATTGAAATAAAAAACACAGTCTCCATACAATCGACCTCCGGACAATTAAGGGATTGCTTACTACAAAAATAAGACATAGATATTAACTTTATCGGCCGATTCGAGGTTCATTTTTTTACTTTGAAGTTAAAACATAAAACCTCTTTTTTTCGAGCTTTGGCCGATTTTGAGCTCATTTTCCTCAAAACTTTATAAAAAACTTCAATATTTTTTCTGTCGGCCTTCGGAGCTCGTTTTCTAACAAAATCAAAACGCAAAATTTTTTTTATCGGCCTTCGACCGATTTGAGGTTTATTTTTTTTAGAAGCTTGAATTTTGATAAAACTTCATAATAAAATATATAATACTGATGATGCAATATATGCGAAAACGTCTATTATATCAATATTTATAATAAAAGATATGGAAATTTGTAAATTCAAAATCACTGAAAAAAAATCTTCAAAAGCATAAATTAATTATCGATTCTAATTGGTTCAAATTTCGACCAATAAGAATACATCATTTCGATCAAAGTTATAGTGAATACAAATTATATCTCACGACCCACCGTCTATTCGCGGCGTTAGAGACTTTTAAAGCTAAATCAATCAAATTTTCAAGGTGTTTGACAGCTTTTAAAGTCAAAAAAGGACATTTCTAATAAAAAACATAATAAAAAAATATATATTTGGAATCAGCCAAAAAATAACGATTCAGAGAGTTTTGCCAAATAGTCGATTCTGATTAGTGCAAATTTCGACCAATGAGAATTTGCCTATAAATGTAAAATTTCAAGAAAAAATAATGATAATAAGCAAATTTGAAACCGTGAGAGAAATTTACGTCAAAATCAGCAAAAATTACAAAATTTTTAAAATATTTTAAATTTTTTCAAATATTGAAAATTTTGGAATAATTTCAAGACAATTGTCAAATTATGAGAAAAAAAACTTCTTAATTTTAGACAAAGTTTTCAAATTTTGAAAAAAATAAAAATTTTCATCCAATATCTTGGAAAATTCAGGAATTTAGTAGGAAGTAATTTAAATCAGCAAATTTAAAAAAAATTTACAAATTTTGTTGAAAATGTTAAAAAATTTGTAAATTTTCTTGATGATGATAATTTCTCTTAATTCGTAATTTACTTTTAAATTTCTTATTCTTTTTCAATAAATTCTTTCTTTTATTAACTTTTAAATAATCAAGGTTGGAAATTTTTTTAATTTCTCGAAATCAAAGACAATTGTCAATTCGGAGCTCATTTTAAACAAAATTAAATACATTAAATCCCCTCTTATCGGCCTTTGGCAGATTTGCATCGCGATTCTTCGACAGAATGAAATTAGAAACATAAAATCCCATTCCATTGGCCTAGGGCAAATTTTGCACTCATTTTTCATCAAAATTAAATCAAAAACATAAAATCTCTTTCTATCGGCCTTCGGCGGATTTGGGGCTCATTTTCCAACAAAATTAAATAAAAAAATCAACTTTTCTCACCTTCGGCCGATTTGGGGGGCTCATTTTTTCAACAAAATAAAACATAACTCCACTTTTATCGGCCTTCGGCCGATATGGGGCTAATTTTTCCTCAAAATTAATTTTAAAAATGAAATCCTTTTTTATCTGCCTTCGGCGGATGAGAGCCTCATTTTTTAACTCAATTGAAATATAAAATCTCGCATTATCGGGCTTCGGCCGATTTGGGGCTTATTTTTTAACAAATTTAGATTAAATACCTCAAACCCTTTCTTTCGGCCTTCAGCCAATTTGGGGTTATTTTTCAACAAAATCAAATAAAAACAAAAAGTCAATTTTTATCGACTTTCGGCCGATTTGAGGCTCATTTTGTAACAAATTTAAATTAAAAACCTAGAATCTCCTTCTTTCGGCCTTCGGCCGATTTGGGACTCATTTCTCAACAAAATTAAATTAAAAAGATAAGATCACCTTTTATCGGCCTTCGGCCGATTTGGGACTCATTTTCCAACAAAATTAAATAAACAACAAAAATCTCATTCTATCGGCATTTGGCCGATTTGGGGCTCATTTTTGAACAAATTATAAATAAAAACATTTAACCCCTTTCATTGGCCTTTGGTCAATTTGAGCCTAATTTTTCATCAAAAAAAAAATCTCTTTTTATCGGCCTTCAAAATTGTATAAAATACATAAAATCTATTTTTATTGGCCTACGGCCGATTTGAGGCTAATTTTTCTAAAATTTTAAATTAAAAGTATAAAATCCCCTTCTATCGACCTTGGCCGAATTTGGACTCATTTTTTAAGGAAATCAAAATCAAAACATATATTTCTTTTTATTAGCCTTTGGTCGATTTGGCGCTAATTTTTCATCAAAAGTTTTAAAAAAATAAATCTCTTTTTATCGGCCTTGAGCCGATTAAAGGCTCATTTTTAAACTAAATTGAAAACAAAAAACCCTTTTTTATCGGCCTTTGGCCGATTTGGACTCATTTTTCAACAAAATTGTATGAAATACATAAAATCCCTTTTTATTAGCCTTTGGCCAATTTGAGGCTCATTTTTTTTAAATTTAAATGAAAAACATAAAATTCCCTACTATCGGCCTTCGGCCGATTTCGGGCTCATTATTTAAGAAAATCAAATTAAAAACATAAAATTCTCTTAAAAAGGCGTTTTTTATCGAAATGGCCCAGTAGATTGATAATTTTTTTTGTTCTGAGATATGCGCAAATTTCGTTTTTTGCTTTTGAGTTCTAATTTGGTAATTTGTTAGAATTTTTATTAAAATTTTTGAATTTTTTTTGACCAAATTCACCCTAGATTTTAATTTTACAGCAAAGTTGATAATTATTTATTAAGGTAAAAATTTTATTTTTTGGCTCTCTAGCTCCAAACGTGATCATTCTTAACAATTTTCAATGTCTTTTTTCGAATTTTTTGAGATCAAAATTTCTTAGAAATAATTTAACAGCAAAGTGGTTTATTATTCAGAAATATTTAAATTTCTGACTCTCTAGCACCACCTGGGCCATTTTTTCAAACTAAAACTTAGATTTATGAATTCTCTAGACCCAATTTCGGTGAGAGTCAGGTTTCTTAGCTAATTTGTCGATAATTAAAATATTCTCAGATTTTAATTTTGATAAAAATGGTGTAAAAGCGTAATGTGATCCTAAACTGCTGTAATATGACTCGAAATTATTTTGATAGAAAAACCTTGACAGCTTTTTAGCTTCAATCTGCACTATGAGGTCAGTTCATCGATTCCGTCTTTGAGTTTTTATCTGCATATTATATTTCAACATTTTGCTCTTTAGCGCTCTCGTCTTAAATTTGTCAAAATATGTCATTCAATTTTTGTTGGGATTACACGAAAAAGATATAATCTGAATTCAAGTTCACAATCTTCATTAAAAAACTTACGTAACTTGATCTATTTTTGTCGAAAATTTGGGTTTTTCGTCTTTTTTTCAAAATATAGACTTTTTTGAAATTTGTTTTTGGAAAATTATTTATGTCAACCACGTGAAATTTTATTTCTCGTTATTTATACAAATATCAGCTTGGCGGGACCACAAACAAAAAAGTTATGTTATAAAAAACTAGAATTTTTGTAGGACAAAAAATTGAAAAAGTCCTTATAACTTTTTTCTTGGGGGTCTGAGGGGTTCGGTTGTTATGTCAAACATATTTGCCTTGATTTGTGCTACCTGATGAACATATTAAAGTCAATTTTTGAGCATTTTTTGTGAGAACAAATAAGAATCCAATAACAAATTTTCCAAAAAATTAAAATTTTACGAAATTAAATTTTTGTAAATTTTTGAGACGAAAATTTGTTCGAACAGTGTTAAGTTTCAAGTCAACCTTGGACGGCCGTGGTTTTTAAATTTCTTGATCACATTTCACTTTAGACTCATGTTTTGCAGCAAAATTTTTTATTATTCCGTTATGTTTAAATTTAATTTTTTACTCTCTACCTCAACATGTGATCATTATTAAAAATAATTCATGTCATTTTCTTGTTCCTAGATATCATTGATATTTTGTCATATCATATGATTCATATCAATTAACTCGAACAAAATTTTCACAGACACGTCGTTATTTCCCGTAAGAATCATTGTTTGCCTCTTTAGCACCACCTGGCGACGTTTTTTTTCATTTTCACTCTCATTTTCAAACTCCATGGACAAAATTTATTCTAGATTCTGATTTTAAACAATAACTGTTAATTATTATAAAATTCTTAAAATTGAACTTTGATAAAATTGAAATAATACAGTAATTTGATCAAAAATACTGAAATATGAGCACATTTGGTTGTTATTTGAAATTTTCGCAGTTTTAAGATATCAATCCGTTGTTTAAGGACAGTTAATCAATTTTTTCCTTGATATTTATCTTACTGGTCACTTTAATTATTTTGCTCTCTACCGCCCCCCTCAAATTTTTAAACAAATCAGTGGTCATTTGATGTCAATATTTTTTGTTGGAAATACACAAAAACAATTTTAAATGAATTTGAGTTCATTATCATTGTCTAGAGACTTACGAAACTTATGGTATTTATGTCGAAAATTTGACTTTTTTAGGCCTTATATCCCATATAAGTCATGCATTCCCACCCTTAAGACCATTTTTTTTCACTGAAAGACGCTTAATGATATTTTGCGTCTTTTGTGAAATTCTCAGTCTGGAGCGAGGCTTTTAACACTTATAAAATGACAAAAAACTGTCATTTTATAAGGACACGTAGTCACAAGACCCCCATAACTTTTTATGGGGGGTCTGCGGAGGTTGGTTCTCATGAGAAAAATGATCGCATTGATCTGGACTTTCTGTTGAGCATTTAAAAACCTATTTTTGAGCATTTTTGCGAGAACCAATCAGAGGCCGTGCTAAAAATTTTCAAAAAAATCTAGATTTGAAGAAATGAAAGTTTTTAAAATTTTTGAGATTAGCACTTTTCACGAGACAAACGTATAGTTTCGCCTTAGGGGACTAAACCGCGGCCAGCCTAGCCCAGCCAGTTTTTCAGCTCAACGAGTCTCATAACGAAATACAAGCCTGTGTCTTTGGAACAAAGAAGCGAAAGGAACTATGATGTTTATTCTAACTGACTTTATAACTGATTAAATTTTCTTAAAATTGAAATACTAATACAAATTAAGTGAAATCTTTGCCAATGCTGGAACTTCATCGAAGAATGTTCCAGAGTTCCAAAAAGTTTGCTACCAAAAAATCCAATCGATACAACCCGAGTTCGACAAATTTGCGAAAAATCTTCTGCGAAATGACAACCACTTCAAAACCTCAGTGACATGCTCGAGTAGTAAAAAAACTCTATCCAAAAATTTTATGTTTTTTTATTTTGAATTTTAGGCTTTAAATTTTGACCTTGACTGAAAAGAAAAATGATATTAAAATTTACACAATATTCGTGGAGTGACAACGTCTAGGAATCATTAATTGATGATGGTCCGTATTCGTGTGGGGTGTACGCATGACTATTGGCTGCATCTATGCTTCGTACCACAAATCAACAAACGTCGCACAGATTCAATGGTGGAGATTAAAAAATAAAAATTTGGTGATCAATAATTTTTTTGATACGCCAAATTGATAAATTCATTTCGGGGCTTCAGTTTTTTTCGATGCAAAAGTGGTCATCAAATGTGCGGGGGAGGCGGAGGAATACCGTCTTCATCGGGCAGCCAATTAAAGGCGGCAAGTTTCGCCGCAAAACCGTTTATCCAATTAAATAAATTGTTTTCTAGAAGCACGTGTAGCCTGTCCAATGCGATTCGGCAAAATTCAGTTGAGGGTGGGGGGGGGTTCAAAAACTCGATTTTTGAAAGTATGGAAGATGCATCGAACTCTGATTGAATTTCGATAAAACATCTGATTCTTGCAAATTAGAAGTACACATTTAAAAAAAAATTTTTTTTTTTTCGAAAAAAAACAGCTCACACACTTTAAAGTTTTTTGGTTCAAATTCGTACAATATTGGTGACGAAAAATTAACATTGTAAAGCCGTTGAGGCTATTTATGAGTCCGATTTTATAACAATTTGTTTCAATACCAATGACACCAGAGTCTGCGAACCATTTTTGATCGTTTAATTAAATTGATAAAATAATATTCGTATCTAAAACTAAACGCGATAGACGTAAAAAACATAACAAATGTCACTATATCCTTTTATCAAAAATTCATTTCTGATTGATCATTTATCCACAGTTATATTATAGAGGTTTATCAAATGTTGTGGTATTCAATTATTTGGTTGTGAAAATATAAAAATAAATTAACAGACTTTCTGGCCGAAAGTGAACTTGCGATTCTCTATTTTTAATAAGTTAACTTTTTCCGAAAACAACATTCTTTATTTAAAATGTGTGTTTTGGAAATTCTCTCTCTTTTGGCTTCATTTAATTTTCTCTATTTTGTTAGTTCTTGAATTAAAGCAATGTTGCTCGACCGGATCGGGGCCCTGAAAAATTCAAATGAAGATTTGAAACTAGGGGGTGGTGTCGGTTTTTTTAAAGCCTTATAGAATTTTATTTAACTGATAACATTAATATCGGTTATGACTAAAGTGACAAGGAATCTCGTGGTGGCTAATTCATTTTTCTTCAAAACAATCTAAGAACAAAATCTAGAAATTTTCAAATTTCGAATATTATTTTTCAATTACCACGCTAATTCCTATTCCCATGATATATGAAACATTTTTTATAGTGAATATGACCCGCGTTAAAACAACGATGCATAATTAAAATTATAGAAATGTCCTAATCGAATTAAATTTCATTATTTTTAAACAAATGTAAACCCAATTATCGATTTGACTGCTGATTGGTTTTAAATTTTTGATTAGCTGTATAGCAGATTTTTTGATCAGTTAACTCCAGCTTCACCCCATTTGAGAGGTATTTTGTTCTGATCAGACGAAACTTTTTTTTTCGGTACTTTTCATTCCGGTTGACTTTAAAATCAATTTTCTGAATTCCTTAGAAATTTTTCTCAACAAATTCCTTTCTCACTTCAATTTTACCGCATTTAATTTTAATCTACCTTCAGTCCGGAAAAATGGCTTCATTCTAAACATTCGTCTAAAAGAAAGATAGAGTTGAAGTCGAAAAACTGGCAAAAGATCCGGCGTTTAAGTGAGACTTCTAGAAAAAAAAAAGTCATAAATCGAAAAATTTTCATCATTTTTTGTTCTCATTTATTCGCGTACTGTTGTGATTTGAGACGTATTATGTATGGTGGGGTTAAAAGAAGATAGAGTTAAAAAAACCGTTTAGTGCTCTAGAATAGACTCACCACTGGTGGTGTGATGTAACAAGGTTGAACTTTGAGATGTGTAATCGTAAGACGAAGGCTAATTCCTACCATCCACGGTACTCGTTTTTTACAACTGCGCTAGATTTGATCTGAGGCGTGCTTGAAAGGTAACCAAACAAGCGAACCCACCCCTTAAAAGAAATAAAAACCAAATAGATTTTATAGAACTTTGCCACCGTGATTTCTTAATGGATTTATTTTAAGTGTCAAAAAACTGAAAAATAAAATATTCATAAAATCAAAATTTTTCTTCCTCTTTTTGATTTAAGCAACACCCTCAAAATTTTTTTTGTGTTTCTCTCGAAAAGATGGTAATTCTTCAAAAATATATGAGAATTATAAGTTATTTTTGTCGCCAAAAACAACTCAATGTGTCCCTCCACCATAGTATATTAAAATGTTGATACTGTTACTTTTTAACACCTGGTAAATCGGACAACAACCATCTGATTCGACACTAATGATACTCTCTTCGTTATTGCTTTTGGTGCGCACTCGTTATGACGTTGTTCAATGAGAAGCCCAAAAAATATCGCAGAAAAGGTGTTCGTTACAGTTTGGTGCAATTTTCTGTGCGGTGAATTTCTTATATATTACAGTACGGTACTTTATTATACTTGCGAAGTAAAAATTGCTCCTTCTAGCTAATTATCGGACAATTAAAAATGGTAGCTAGTGGATTATTTTGAAAGCGCCAACTTATACGCCGATTTAAGGGTTTTAGAAATAAGTAATTCAATCCTAGTTACTATCCGTTATATTGGCCTGTAATTAGACTAAAGGACAATTTCGCTCTCGCAAGTAAAAGAAAGTACAAACGTGTATAGCCAACGATTGCCTTAGCTCGTTTTCTTCAATTGAAGGTTTTAGTCAAATATTTCTATTTACGATATTGCCTCAAACAAAAAATTTATTAAAAATCGAAACAATAGATATAATTTAATTTTTTTCCATCAAATAATGTTAGAAGCCAATTGAATAAGATAGGTATTATATCTTCGTAACGTGTACTTGGATAAATATATGCCGCTGAGTACGTCACGTGTTCCATAACCGTCTGAGTATGTGCGGTTAGGGGAAGTGGTGTGCAAATTTGAGGCCTCTTCCGAGCGTCCTTTCTCGCCAAACTAGGCAAAGGTGATATTCTCAAACTTGTATGAACAAAACCTCGCGTATTAAACATTAACAGTAATCCTGAACAATCCACCTATACCCGACACCTGCTTTTTAAAAAGCCTTCTAAAGAAGACACCGCAAGTTATGCCTACTCTTCAATTTCTCAATCATTTTTAACATATTTTTTTGTGTCAGGCTCCGGAGAAGCCTCGAATATATGCAAAAGCGCTTTTGTTTATCAAAATTGATGCTTCAGCGGAAAAACGCGAAAAACACAAAAATTTGAAATGTTCAGATTGGAGGAGCTCAGCAAAAGCTGTCTTCCTCCACCATTCTTGAGGAGATACAGTTTTTTTCCGAAACTCATGCTGCAATCAGAAAAGCACAGGACTTGTTTAACATCCTAAGGAGCGTGTTTTTGAAATTTTGCTTCGGCGTCTCTTGGGGGCTAATGTCAAATTTTATTTTAAGCCAAATCGGATGAAATTGGTCAGTTGGGAGGCTCAGGCAAAAGCCTATCTCCTCTTCCAGTTTTAGAAGATACGAGTTTCGGCTCAATACATGCATCTGAAAGCACAAGCTTGTTTGAACATCCATTAGAGTTTTTTATAAGAAATTTTTATTTGGCGTCTCTTGAAGGCCACGTCTAACTTTCATTTTGAGGCCTAATTTTCTGACAAAATTTAGAACCAGAACAAATGCTTCAAATAATTTTTTCCGTAATTACTAAACACTTTTAAGGATTTTGGTGCTGTTTTTAATCTCCGTACGTACAAAAGAAAAACAAATTAGCGTACTTTCAATTTAAAATCATAAATATAATCAATAATTTGCTTTTCGCTTTTTTGGCTTTTTTTTGGCCGCTGAAGCAAAAATTTTAAAACAAAGAAAGCTTCTGCATTATTCGTAAGGCTCTTCTGATGAACAAAATAATAAAAAATGATGAAATGAAGAAGTAGACACTAACTCCGCGTGTCTTTATAGGAGGCTTGTTAAAAGCGTAGGTGGGATCTGATCAGATCACTGTTTAAATTTACTGTTTTTTAATTTACCGCGAAGGTTGGTTCGTTAGTAACAAATGTTTTTGAATAGCAGCCATTTGCTAAGCTTTGGAGAAAGGACCCTTGGAAGAGGCTCAATTTGCGACACTCCACTCCCTTACAGGGGGTGAACCGACGGAGGCTGTATCCTCGAGACTCCATGAGTTGATAGAAGGATAAGTCTGAAGACATTTCGTGCTGCTTCCAGAAATATCAAAAAAAAAAATTATTCGATGCTCAAAATATTCCGTTTTTCCAAAATTTTCTAATTTTTCAAAAGTTTTATTTTCTCACCGCACTTGATATCTTCCTGAAGTAAATGATTTTTGCCTCTAATTTTTGTTTGTCTTTGATATCACGCATGAATTCAGATCTACAGCAACATAAAAAAATTTTTATTTCAAAAAAAAAACCAATCAAATATTTTTCTTAGACCAGAAAGTTTGGGTAACACGACGGAGGCTGTCTCGAGACTCAGAAGTTGATAGAAAGCTGATTTAGCTGCATTCTGTATTTTCTGTTAACGGTTTTGCTATATAGAATGAATTTGATCAAACAAAAGTTTTCACGAATTTTGCATAATAGGAATAATATAAGATATATTAAAGTATTTTTTTCAGCGATAATTAACTTTATTCTCGTGATCTAGAATGGATCTGACTATTTAACAATTATTTTAAAAATGCAACTTAATAGAGAAAAAAAGTGTATCAAAATTCTGATTTTTTACTTCAAAAAAAGTTTTGGAATTTTCTTCAAATCCTACAGCACGTGATTCTTGTCTGATTTCTCACTCTTATTTACCCAAGCTTAGACCGAAGGCCAAATCTTAAGCAAAGATACGGAATTATTGCCTGTCTACGTCTAAGAGAGAGTAAGAAAAGAAGAGAAATCTAAAAAAGCTCCACGCTGTATTTTCCTTGACGAATTTGAGGGACTAAATAAACTTTGACGTGCTCTACAAAAGTCTAATGAGAAAATAAATAAAAAAAACTCTTTGTACCCGCCTCGCTTTGCACACTTTATTAAAGAAGTGCTTTCTTAAAAAAAATCGAATATTGTGAGACTAATGAAATGGGTCGCGACATGTGCAAAACACCCCCCCATTTATTCTGCGAAATGTTCTCTAAATATCAAGTAAATTTGAACATAGACTTCTGTACGGCGTTAGCCTCACAAATTAAAGTTTATATCAGAGAGAGAAATTGATATCAGGACTCAGATGAATGTGTACCACAAAAAATGGAGAAATCAACTTATTTGGACCAGTATACCCCGCGCGGTCCGGTCATAGAAAAAAACTTTTTAAGCACTCATTTTGTTGAAACTTCAAAACAAACATTACTCTCCTAAGAATCCGAAGTTTGACAACTCAATTACGCAATGCAGGTTATGCTCAGGACTAACGTTTTGAAAATCAGAACAACCGTCGGTTACCAAGCGCCCCCTTAACTCGGGTACAGACCCGCAGTTTAAAGTGGCCCACGGACTAGGGCCCAAGCCGCCCTATTGGTCTGTCAAGTATTCCAATAAACATATTATTAAAATAATATAAAATGAAAATCAAAGAAATTTGTCCAGTGTTACTGGAATCACGCCACAAATTACGTAAAAATGATATAAAAGTGCTAATAACTGCTTTTTCTTTAAGAAAAGAAATAAACATTTTTTGTAAAAAAAACGAGATTTTTTCATGAATTTTGAATATGATTTTAATAATTCTTTTTATGATCACGATAGAATAATAATCAGAACCAAAAATTTGACGCTTTTCCAATAACTAGTGCAATCGTTTTCGAAAAAATGTAAACTTGTGAAGCAACCGTGACTAACAGCACGTGATAACCTTTCGGACGGAACTCCATCTCAAATAACGCTCACTATCTCTACAGCGCCGTGTCGAATCGCCACTGATGTTGTTATAGTGGATGTTTTAATGATGCTTGATGAATACACACCGATATTCAGCGGTTCCGAATTATCAGACCACTTGTCCTATAGATCATGACTCAATATAATCACTAAGACAACATTAGTCGGATTCGAAACACGCGCTTATAAGAGATAGTAAGCGTTTCTGAGATGATTACGTTCCAAAAAGATATGCTATATACTTACTTATACATCAATATATTTTTTAAGACTAAAAATCAAAAATTCTAGATTAAAACAACATCGGATGCAAAAATAAAAAATTTTTCAACATCTTTAATGCACAAAAATGACAATTAAACTGTTTTTAGCTTTCTGTCTCTAGCTTCCCGTAAACTATTGTCGAAGTATGAGCAGTATATGACTATAACTGTAAAGTGGCTGTGGGCCTTGGAAACTAATGTTAATATGCTTCACAAGGGTCACCTCTTTATAGATAATATCAATGACTTATCTCAACCAATGTAAAATTATTTGCCAGCTGCTTGAAGAAGAGATAAGAATCTCATCCCTCTGTCAATCTACAAAAACAATGATCCCCAATCTCTAATCATATATAAGAGAAGAATGTCTATTTTATCACCACTTTTTTGGACAGAAACATCTAGTAAATTGTCGACATACGCAACCCCTTCAAAAGTTGGCTTTATGAGGTTCTGGGGCAACGGAACACTGCTTCAAATTGATCTGGGTGACAGAAAAGTGATACTACCGACCAAATCGAAACAAAATTTTTTCGAAATTTTCTGGGTTTTTAGATTTTTTTAACTAATTTTTCCAATATAAAGTTCAAAAATAACGTTAACTAAAGATACCCACTGAAACTCCAAAATATCACATTGACGTAATCAAACTTTTTCTGATAAGTGTTTCCGTGGCTCTCTTTGAGTTTATTTTCAAAAAAATCCGACGCATTAAATTTCTAATAATTTTCCAAGGAGGAGATAAATATCCGACAAATAATTGCCAAAAATTGGAAACAGTATAGAGAAATTTGAGAAACTGCCCCCGGATAAATTTGTGCCATCACTTTGCAATTATGTTAAATATACAGTAATATTCGAACAATAAAACCGTGAGAGAAGATATTTTCACTATTTTCGCTCTCAGGTCCTGTTGTGATCGCTTAGCTGATGAAGATGTGTATCTACAAAAATCAGATTTTCATTCCACAAGCTAGAGAAAGTCCAAAAATGGCTTATTGTGACTGGTACCTTAAAGGGGGTTCACTAGGCCAGCCAACGACTACACAGAAGAAATTTCAAATAATTTTTTTTGGAAAATTTTGAATTTTTTTTTGCGATTTTTGAAATTCATATAACTAAACAGCTCCACGTATGAGCAGCAGGAATCGTGGATATTAAGTTGACAGAAATACGATTTCAGAAATAGAGGCCTATAGAACCCCCTTGTACAGGCTATTTTATCAGAAAAAATTAATTCCGCGGCCAGTACCTCCTAAAACAGAGCCATGTTAGAGGGACTGGTTTTAGAGGCCTTGGGGCTTGAAAATGCTCCAAATTGATTTGGGTGATAACAAAAGTGTACTACAGACAGTATTCAGATTTATTTCAACATAAAACCTTAAGATAGATTGGAACCGTATTTTGGATAGGTTTCCCATGTCTCGCTTATGAGTCTGGGAGATGTGCATGCAAAAAAAGGTTCAGCTAATATACTGACACAAGCTGAGGCTTCGTTATCAAACTGGATTTTTCTAGATGATATCCTTAGATAGCCTGGTTCGCTACAGTAATCGAGAAAAAATGAAATTCCAGCGAACCAGTACCTCCATTGAAATAGATCCATCATAATTAAACTTGAGCCTTATTCTCTCTGCCAACTGTATCCAACTGTGATACAAGGAAATACGAATGTAATAAACAATTTTTATTACACCCTAAGCATGTACTCGGGAATAAATAAAGGGAATAACACGCCTACGCAGTCCTTTTTCTAACAACTATCGTACTATTTCTTGTCTTACACGCCTACAACCAAAACTGTGTTTGGAAGATATTTTAAGCTATTGTTACTATGAGCTACGAGAGAGAAATGTTGGTAAGCAACTAGACTGTACCGTCTTTTAAAAACATAAACAGCTGAGATGAAACACAAACAGGGTTCCTCGGTCTACATCTCCATTCCTGCCTGCTTCTCGAGCCACAAATACTACACCTTTCACTTATATCTATTAATCTTTGTGAGTAACGAGGCATTTCCCACAGCATTTCTGTGTTAACAGTGGTACCAGAGTTCAAACGGAACTGACTTAACTAACTTAAGATTTACCATTCTAAAAAAAATAAAGAATAGAAAATAATAGAGAATCAAAAAAAATCTAGAATTAGAACAAGTTTAAGAATCAAGAAAAAAAAGAGAAATCAAATATACACTAAAAAAATAGAGAAACCTAAGAGAAAAATATTTATATCACAGCTAAAGCAAAAGAAGCAAACAACAACAAAAGATAAAAAAACAGAAATTATGTAAGGAAATTTTTTTCAATTTACGGTTAAATTATTGACTAGAATAGTCTGACGTGGACTTTACTAAAAATCCTTGGGGGAAACTAAGTTAACAGAGCCCGTCGTGCCTAGATAAAAATGAATTTCAGTAATATTGATACTATAACGATAAACAAAAAAATGAGCACTTGAAAGAATACAGAGACCAAAGTAATAATATCCTAGAGAAAATTAGATAACGGTAGCAAACCATTTGAACATAATAACCGTCGGACTTTGTCAATATGAAAAGAAAGCCGTACGGTAATAGGTAAAAACAATAATGGAGCAATTTTGCCGTTGGCTGATACGCCTATGAAATTTTTAAGATATACGGAATCCAAAAAAAATGGNGACGTTTCAGACAATTTAAAAAAAATGAAAAAAAAAATTCGAAATTTTTTCGAAAAAAATTTTTTCGAAATTTTTTTTTCATTTTTTTCAAATTGTCTGAAACGCCTGCAAAAAAATTTTCAGCAAATTTTTTTTTGTCCAGTTGTCGAAAAATACTTGGAAAAAAACTCGAAAATTCTCAAAAAAATGTAATATGACACCATCTATCTGAGATATATGTGCCAAAAAACTGGTGGTAACTAAAGTCAACAAGGCGGTTATTTTGATAATAACAAAACAAATTTTGGACTAAACGGCCATCCCTTTTTTTCAATTTCTAAGTTTTTTTTATCAAAAAATCAAGGTTTGAGAGCCTGAAAATGACAAATTTCAAAATTTTTATTTTTTTTCCAAAAATTGTGTTAATTTAATTCATAAGTGGCGTTGACCCAAAAAATACCGATGCGGCATTTGTTTTAAAATAATTAAATACCGAAAATACGAAAAATCGCTATATTTTGATCACGTGACGTCCAAAAAATTTTTTCATAATTTTTTTTTTAATTTTTTCTTATATTATTAACCTCCTCAAAGTTTCAGAAGAATCCACCTATTATTTCTATAAGTCGAAATTAATGGTGGAATAGCTACTTATATCCCATATAAGTCATGCATTCCCACCCGTAAGACCATTTTTTTTCACTGAAAGACGCTTAATGATATTTCGCGTCTTTTGTGAAATTCTCAGTCTGGAGCGAGGCTTTTAACACTTACAAAATGACAAAAAACTGTCATTTTATAAGGACACGTAGTCACAAGACCCCCATAACTTTTTTATGGGGGGTCTGCGGAGGTTGGTTCTCATGAGAAAAATGATCGCATTAATCTGGACTTTCTGTTAAGCATTTAAAAACCTATTTTGAGCATTTTTGCGAGAACCAATCAGAGGCCGTGCTAAAAATTTTCAAAAAAAATCTAGATTTGAAGAAATTGAAAGTTTTTAAAATTTTTGAGATTAGCACTTTTCACGAGAAACGTATAGTTTCGCCTTAGGGGACAACCGCGGCCAGCCTATCCACACTATTAGTAAACAAATTGTTTAATTATCTAAATTATGACGCAGCCATTTATGAGGCATTTTTTTGAGTATTATTGAAATATCATCAATTTTTTTCTCCGGTTTTTATGGGAAAATTTCACAGATGAAATTCAGTCAGAAATTTCAATTGATCTTGTTTCAGATTTAATTGACAACATAAATTTTAAAAATGATATTCTTAATTATATGACATTTTCGGAAAGGCAAATAAAATTAAAATTTGAATCATAAACGCCAGAGTGGCAACTCGACGATTTTGTTTCAAATCGTTCAAAATTGCAATGTGAGAAAAATTAGCACAAATATTAAAAAGAATTGTTATCAATAGCAATAATTGTGTAGTGACCTTCTGAATCGTTATTTTTCACATATTTTATGTTGTCAGCGAAATAACTCTTTTGATGTCATGAAGACGTTAGTTAACTGGCTTTCTCTAGTCACGTATTTAGTCAAAACTATTTTAACTGAGTTTGCAATAACCTGAGAATTCGAATGGTCTTTCAAAATTGGTTGTATGAGCAAGCTCCAAAGTTTTTAAGATAAATTTTACGATAAATTTTCATATAGAAAATTTCTTAAATTATTTATTTTCTGATCTCAAAATCTTATCAGAATATTTTATTAAAACCATTCCAAATGACGACAAGAAGTTTTAAAATTCTACACTCTGAAATTAAGTCACGTCATGAGTATTTATATACTTTTTTACGACTTAATTCATTTAACCATTACCACACCAATAATTTTGCTATCCCATTACACATTAACTTCAAACTTGTCTTTTTAAAAATATTATTTTTTCAATTTCAAAAGGCTCAAAAGCGACACTCCTTCAGCGATAAAAGTCACATTTCGATATTTCTGTCATATATAAAACCTCAGACATTTTCAAATTATGTATTTTAATTACATATGAAACATTAAATAAATTACCTAACTGAAGCATTTTTTCAAAATTATTCTTTGATTAGTATTTATTGGAGTAACAAAGTTTTTGTAAACTCTAATTTTTCAAAAAATTTTCTCGTTTTTTCTCTAAGTTTTCTTTCGCTCAAAAAGATAAAAAAATTGTTTCAGATTAAATCTCTAAATGACAGTTTGATTATGTATATTTATAAACTACAACTGTATTTGAGGCGTAAGAGAACAAAAAGCGCAAATAATTTGGTTCGATCTTTATTTACATTGTTTATTTAATGAAGATGGTGGAATAAATATATGAAAGAATAAAATCACCTTTCTAACAGGTGATAGAGAGCATTCGGAAGCGGCGATTTGTCAGCTGGGTGAAAACTGGGTAAAGCGTCCGTATCACGCTGACACCGAAAATCAGGACCCAGCGATTGTGTGTGTTCATTCAAAAACGGATCGAAATGAAGAAATATCAGAAAAATACTAAATCAGAGGTAAAACTGCGATTGATTAACTTCAAGAGAGATAATTTATAATAGAGAAATATTTATCGGTGAGTTAGTTAATTTATTGCTTATTCTGAGTTTCATCAATCATACAGTTAATTCATAATTTTTTTTGTTTTGTATTTCAACTTGTTTTTTGTGAATTTTTTTAATTTCGGCATGCACAACTTGAAATCCCATGTGTTTGACAAAGTAAACTGTCGGATTAAATTTGAAAAAAGTCAGTTTTGTTCCTTGAAATTTGCATCAGTGAGTGGAGTTTAAAAAACATTATAATAATTCGTTTTATGTCAATCGTCAGTTTGTGAGACAAAAGTGTTCAGAAAAAAACGTCCTTCATTTTTAGAAACGCTCTCATATTGACATAAAATTATTGCCATGACATTTTAGTTAACATTTGTTCTTTATCCTCAAAACAATTTATATCGTCTTTGATGTTTTCGATCGAAAATATTGTCAAACTAGACTATACAAGCTATTTGTATGAAGCGGAGTTCAACTTTAGAGGAGAGCTCAAAATTATATTTTGTTTTGTATTTCGTCCGCTCTCAGTCGAAACGAGCGATGCAACATCTAGTTTTAAAGTCGATATTTGAAAATTTCAGACAATTTTTTGTGTTATTCATTGTGACATTCATAAAAAAATATCAAGCGGTTAATTCTAATTCGAATTCTTTGGATTAAAAAAAATGCACTTTTGTGAACAATATTGTACGATTCGTGTGTAATGGTTAACAATCAGAAGAAGCGTTAGTTGTACCTATGATGTTCATTTGAAATTTCATGAGGAATTACCGTTTTAAATTAAAAGAGAAAGAATCATTGCATAATTCACTGATATATAAAAGAAATATTAAATTAATTTTTTTGATAATCAATTTCTGAGAAAAGTGATTCTTTAAATAAGTGAAAATGATAGATACCTTGAATCATTGTACTGAAAAAAGCTGTGGCTTCGTACGTATAACATTAATATGAATATTTACCTCGTATGAGTTAAGTTATGATCCGAATTCAAATATCACTAAATCTGGTGAAATGATTTAGCCAATCGGCCAAATTGCCGGACCAATATGAAGGGTTCCAGCCTGGAACTTTAACGGGCTTTTTTTGGTAATTTTGACCTGATTATCCATATTTAGTGAGTGTGAATTAAAGTCTAAATTTTGTTTGGAGTAGGAAAGTTTGTTTGAGATTTTTATGGTGTTGAACTGTTCAATTTGAACATTTCAATTTAAAATTTTCGACCGACATGTATAATTTTCTTATTAAAAGTAACGAACTGTACATAAAACATTTACTTTCAAAGAATCAAATACCTGGGTTTATGAAACCGATTTTTGGAAAAATGTATTTTTTCAGTCAAATAATCCCAAAAAATCCCCGTTTTTCAAAATTACCAGTATTTTTTAAAGTTTTTGCTCACACGATAATGATAATCGATATGATAATTCTTCATAAAAATCAACGTTTCGGTTTTATTCCATTATGAAACTTATAAACTGACTTGTAACTTTTAAAAGTTTAATTTGAGCAGAATCTAGAATTTTGCTAATTTTACTCATACATGTACATGTGCATGTATGTTGAGTTCCCTTGCTAGCTTTCATACGTTCTTAATTTTCTGAAAAAAGAAAAAAAATTTTTTCGAAATTAACCTTTGAAGACATTTGAATTGGGTTTCACAAGCGCGGGGTAGAAATCCGCATAACTAATTGGGCAAACAACATAAATTGATCATGGTCTCGCGGCGCTACTTTGCGGGAGTATCGCAGTGAATGGCGGCAAAGTGATAAATTCAAGGAATTTTGAGTTTAAATTTAATCATTTAATTTTTATCCAGCGTTATCACAAAATGGAAATATTAAATTAAAAGTAGCCAACATTTTGGTTTTTCATAAAGACAAATGCGCTCTCAGCGCTTGTGGGCAAACACTTGTATTTAGGAGGTTGCTACTACCATATTCAGCCAAGATTTATGTCAGATTTTAGAATACATTGCTAACTGATGAAAATTTCATTTAAACTAGTTTGAATAATTTCAAATCGACTGGTTTTATTTTCAAGGCTCTAGCATATCGGGAAGGTGGGTTTTTAAGCTCTCAAAGATTTCTTGGAAATTTAAAAAATATAAAATTGTGCAAAAATGTTTGCACAATGTATTTCGAACATTGTTCTTACCGTTTTGAATATAATTCGGAAAATAAAATACGTTCAATAATTTTTATTTCTCTTATTTTAGGTGAATAAAGAATAAATATTTTTTCAATCCTTTTTGATTGAATCATGTAAGTGGTGTTGTATGTATTCAACGATTTCTAGCCGAGTACAATCAGAGTATTCCGAAGATAAGAAACACTAGGAGGTGATTGAAATGTGCGCCCAGTGATCATTTTATTTGATTACGAGCGTCTCAAACAACAGCTTGATATAATTAATTAAGGAAGTTATCAACAGACTCCGAAAATCAAACGAATCAAATAAAACGAGCCTGTCCTAATTTCAGTATTGTTTGATGTACTAATTTTCTTCATTTTTGATGCAAATTCAAAAATCGAATTCTACTCAAATGGCTGAAATCTATCAAAGTATCCATATTTAGGATGAAAAGAGACATTAATATTTATTAAAAATCTTGAAAAAGTATATTATTTTGCACGCCACGAAAAATTTTCGAAAAAAAATTTTGATTTTTTTCCAGAGCTGAAACTTTCAGCGTCGCTGTATGGAAACTGAGAAACATTTTCGAAAAAATTATTCCCACAAAAGTTTAATCATAACCTTACTTAAAATTGATAAAACGATGAAAAAAATTGTTTGAAAATTCAAGGCGCTGAATCTTTTTCCGCAACACTGGTCAAAATTTTGTTCTAACAAAAATTATAGAATTTGAAATTTTTTTTTCAAATTTTATTCCTTCAAAAGTTTAATAATTCCGTTTTTAACAATCCCTGAAATTTGAAGACTTTCACGGTAATAATTGAACGCGCTGAAACATTTTTTAGATTTGAAATTACCGGTTTTGAATCTGGTATACTGGTTAAACTGTCCAGCATAAAAGTCCGAAAATAATCAAACTAAAAGCCGAGATTTCGAGCAATTCAGCAATACTTAATTGAAGTTTTTCGCATTTACGGTTTCTTCACAAAATGAGATCAAAAAAGCCCTCTATGGCAGTAGCAATCCCCTTAAGTCAAACGCCTCTTGTGGTCATAATTTACCAATCGGTTATAATATTTTGATTAGAAAATCCCCTACGAAAAATCTTTATTGCTATTTTCGAGGAGCTCCGAGTTAATTAACTGTTAATAACGATAATTTCATTTTTATAAAGATATTCATAAGTGATCAGCTATTTTCAGAGCAAATAATCCTTATTTTTTTGATCACTTTTTGGTTTTATCCGGGGGATGCTCGATTGATTTATTCACGGTTAACTACCTCCAGGCCTGCCTTAACAGGAGACCAAATATCAATTTTTTGATATCTAACTTTATTTCATTTTGAACTTTTATTAGAAATTATCGGAAAGAATAAAAAATGAAGATCAACGAAACTTTTTGTATCGAAGACAACTGCGGTTATGTGGGTATTTTGTGACTGGAAAATAAGAATGAGTATTTGTAGCAATTAAAATCGTCTAGGTAAAATGCCCTGGTTTTCATAATAGGACAAACCTTGGACAGTTTAAAGGAAAGATTAAAATAAGGACTTTTAAATGTCAAAAATTTGTATGCATTTGATTGTCTCATTTTCAAGAGAGTTTTTGGTGGATTTTAAGACTAAGGATTTTCTTATTTTTGAATTTTTTTTGCTTAACAGTTATCAAATTTGATTTGTTTAAATTTTTGCCGTTGATAAAACATAAAGTTCCGTAAAATAAAAATTTTCAAAGTTGTCAGCTACTGCTTGTAAATTGAAATCAGTTTCTCAAATTGCCTATGTTTAAGCTTCGAATTTTTTTATTTTTATTTTTAACATTTAAAAGAAAATTTCAAGCTTAAACATAGGCAATTTCAAAATCGGTTTTTAATTTTTAAGCAGTAGCTGACCATTATTCTTTATTTTTTGGGAATGAACGTTATATTTTTTCAACGGCTACCATCACAATATAATTAAACCAATGTTGAGCAAAATAAGTTTTGCTGTTCCTACCTTACAATAATTTAGCGTTCATAATCACCTTAAATATCAGGCTATGGTTCATAACACCTTCATACATGTCGATCCCGAGAGTTTGTGCTGGAAACATTGTTGATGTTTTATTTTCACATCCTGTGTTCGATCTTTGCATAAATTTTCAAATATAAGCTTTACATAGGGAGCGATTCGCTCAAAGCGAACCAGCAAACTTCGCTTACTACTAGTTATACAGTATTTTTTTACAAACAAAGACATTTTTTATGAACGAATAATTCTTTATTTAGTATTCTGAACTTCAGAATCTGAAAATCAATCTGATTTTAAAGTTCAGAATTTAACATCAAAATATCAGAATATGAAAATATTTCAAGCAAATGTGAAACTATAGATTCAATAACATTTCAAAAGGTTATGTTGTGTTTCACGATATCCCTTTAACACCTTTTGGGTGATTTGATAGATGTAGGCTGAAAAGAAGAGAAAGCGGCCTCATGAGTGGCTAGAAGGGGTCTCAGGAGTGTTAGGATTGGCTCCCCCAACCTACATCTTTCAAATCACCCAAAAGGTGTTAAAGGGATATAACTTGCAAATTAATTGCATCTTGAGCGAAATAATCTAAACGTTGATAAATGATATGTTTTTTTGAAAAAATCGTTCAACGCTTTCAATAAGTCTATAAATAACCCTTTAATAACCGAGTTATAAAACTTTCGGTGAGAAAATTGATATTTTAATCGTTTTAAGCAGATTGATTATATCATTTAAATTGGGCAATGCTTGGTTTTCTCAGCCAGGTCAAAATAATACCTACATGAAATCCTATACGATTGGTAATAATTAGATTTATATCGTTTCAAAGCGATTAAATAAGTTTTATGTCAAAATCACAAAATCATTGAAAAATTGTATACCTTGAGTGAAAATTAGAATATTCGCCGAATAAGAAACTGTGTTTCGCACTGCCAACTTTTCAGGATTAAAAACCCATAAGTTTCTTAATGAAATTTAAACACCAGAGTTTAGCAGGCCAGACAAATAATTTTGGATCAAACCATAATTTTAGGTTTTCTTGAAAAAATGAAAAAAAATAGTTGAACCCAAAGTGAGCAATCAGTAGTTTCCGAAGTTCGACCTTGTAGTGTATTTTCTGCAAATTGGATAGGGAAAATACAGAGATATCAATTTGTAAAGAGATCAATTTCGTAAAACCATAAAGTGTAGATTCTAGTTCGTCCTCCTAATTGAATAGGGAAAATAGAGAGATATTTGTCACAAAATATGTCGTGTGTCTAAGAAGAAAAACACATTTTTATGGTTTTGTCCACCTGGGAATGTGTCGTTTTGTCCATCAAATAATCACAAAAATGGTCTAAAAATTAAAAATAGCGCTAGGGAGCATATAATATTCACCGTTCGAAATTAGATTTGGCCTGGTTCGGTCGCTTCTTATTGAAAATAGAACATTCCGCTTGAATCGGTTAATTATATCATAAAATTCCAGAAAATTAATGTTAGAAAAATTTAAACAAATTAATTTAAATTTTTAAAGAATTTTTGCTCGAAAAAAAAAAATTTGCAAAGAAATTTTCATTCATGCATTTATAACGGCCCGTTTGTCCTCTTAGAGGCACCTACTTCTCAAAAATAGAAAAAAATGCAACATTTCTGTCGTTTTGTTATCTAACACGAAGTACACTCAGACACACATGGGATAAAGGGGGTAACCCTCGGGGGAAATGCAGTTTTCATGGTTTTTGAGGGCAAATATCTGGAAAACTATACATTGTTAAACCAAATTGTTTAGCCTGGTAGATTAATTAAACCTAAAGCTCACATCTCAAATTATAATTGGGGATCACTGATTGCTCGACCAATCAGGAACGAGCTTCAAAGTAGAGTCATATTTTGTAGCAAAAGGCCTATTTTTCCGTGAGTTTTGGGGGTAGAAAAAATATTTTTCGATTTTATGAACCACAAGAAACGCACGCAGGTTTGGTACTATCGTTTTTGAAAATACAAAATAAATTCTCTCTAGAAAATGCAAAACACGATTTTTTGAGCTGATTTTAAGAAGCTCGCGGAAAAGCCTATTTCGTCTATGATTTTTTAGTCACAATTTTGAAACATATATGAATAAACAGCTAATGACCTCGCGGAGAGCTGTTACTATCGAAACTTGAATTTCGATGATTTCTTTCTTCTCCAAAACAGTACTTCTAATTCCTGAAAATCCATAATTTTTGATTAAAATGCTTAAAATTAAGACAAGATATTTTCAGAATGATTGAAAAGTACTTTCCTAGGGCTGTATTGGGTTGAAAATACCAGCAGTTTATTTCAAATTATCCATATTTNGCGATTTAATGGTGAATGGTCACTAGTTGCCGGAAATCGAATCTACGAGTTAAGAATCGTATGAAATGTTGCCATACATTCCACAAAAGATAGTTGAAGAAAATATTCTCTGTTTGTTTTTATAAGTATAATAAGTTCAGCTGAAATTATTTACAAGTAGATTTGGTGTTGTTTATTTATTGGTTTGTCTTGCATTGTCGCCTACGCATGACGAAAAAAAAATATAATTGGTTGATTCGAAAATCTGATTGGTTGATTCTGAATTCAAGAAAAATAGAGAAATTTTCTTCATCGCTTGTTCATTTACACCCACAACCCCCTTAAGGCGAAGAAAGAATGACACTGATGCCTGCTTTTTCGTCGATTTCTGAGCGTGCGTGGATCGGCAATATCTTTGGCCGAGAACGGAGGGATCATCTCGTAATCAAAACATTAAATCAATATATAGAAGGAACAAATTAAGTTGACCCTCAGTGTCACGGTACAAAAGTGAAATATTTTTCTAAGAATTTAAAATTTTGAAATCTCACGCCTTAAAATAGCAGTTTATAGGATAATAATTTGCTAACGAATGCAGAAAACTATTTCACTTTTCAGGAGATACAAAATCAATTTTTATTCAGATCAAAATGTAGAATAGTTTTCTAGGAATTATGAAACTCTAAATTCTCCCGCATAAAGAACGACCTTCTTTAGGCCCAAAATTCGCAAATCATTGGTCCAAGAAAATTATTTCACTTCTCAAGGGATACATCATTAAAGTTTTCGGGAGCGAAAAAACTTTAATATTTTTTTAGGAATCAAAAAAACTCTAAATAATTGCGCCTAATAAATGGCTTTTTTTTGGTCCATACTTTGCTTACCAGTGAATCTTACAAAATTTTTAACAACATTCAGAAGATGCAGAAGTAATTTATATTCAGAAAAAGTTAAAGTATTTTTACACACTTGAAACTCGCGATTAAAATGGTCTTCTTAGGGCTCAAATAAGCCTGGCTTATAATTCGCGATTTTTTAAAAATTAAGATATTTTGCCCGCGGTATATAAGGGATTGACACCATATCATAGCACTGAATTATTTGATGAGTAAACAACGTATACTGTACATCAATGTATACTATACATCAATGTATCTTTAAAATCAGTCGCTTAAAGGGATTGTGGGTGCTTCCAGCATTTGCTGGGGGAAATAGGGCCTTTTTAAAACTCAAATATTTTTGTGAGAATTGAGTGAACGTTTATTTTTCCAATTGTATATTGTAGTCCGTAACCTTTAAGAAGTCAAAATTGATTCATTTTTAGAAAATATTATCACATCAACCTTTAAATGCATAAACCTAATTGCTGGTATTTTCTTTCCATTGAAGTATACGTCATATCCACGTATCCAAAAATCACATAATGCCGATATTATGTGTCAGAAAAATTCTCTACAATTGCAACCAAGCATATCCTATTACGAGGAAGGTAGATCAAAAATGCCTAGGTAAAAATACAAACCAATACAAGGTAAAATTACAAGGTAAAATACAAACCAAATACAAACAGAGTGAGACGGGCCAACCAACCAATCAAATCCCTGAATTGAAACACAATTGTTTGTATTTTTACCTAGGCAATTTTGATCTACCTTCCTCGTAATAGATATTTTATAAATTCATCTTAATTCGCCGAAAATTATTTTTGAAAATTCCTTGCTATAGTTAAATATAGGCAAAATGTAGATTATTTTACAAAAAAAAGTATACCTCACGACGGTACATGCGATTTCTTTTCTCTTTTTCATAAATTTTTCTCTATTATCTTATAAAACTTTTAAACAAGGAAATTTAATAATTTTTTTTATATTTCTCGCCAATCACTATTTCATGCTAATTTTATGCGGCCATTATTAAATTGATTAGGCTAAAATTGAAATATTGAAAAGGCCCAAAAATCTGAACAACTTCATATTGAATACTTTTATTTAGAATTACTTTTTCTTGCGAGTTGATTTTTTGATTCTGAAATGATATATATCTAGAATTATTTTCCGTTCTTATGCAAGTCCAAACGATAGTTTTTTGGAAATTTGCTAGAATATTGTCAAAAATTCAATTTTATTTTGGTCTGAATCTCCGTGAAATTGATCACTAATGGGGTTATTTTTTTTGATCATCTGTCATAATTCGGGCATTCAGTGAGCAAGCGATTTCAATGTTCTACGAAAAAAATATCCAGAAATGTTTGTGTGTTTTTTTAATTGCAAACCAATTCCCAAGGTTGCTGGATGGTCAGTGCAATTGAAAAAATACCGAATTTGCGACCGTGGTCGAAATAAATAACTACTGCACCCACAATCCCCTTAAAAGATTTTTTTAAATATAACTTCACATCACAATTTTTATTTTTGTGAACAAGTGCGCTCACTGTTTCATCTATTTATTCTCTTGATTGAAACTAAAATATGATCGCCGTTTCACTTGACTTCAGATTTAATTGACAGAGTAAACAAAAAAGAGCTTAAAGGGTTGTGGTGTAAATGAACAAGCGATGAAGAAAATTATCTCTATTTTTCTGAATTCAGAATCAACCATATCAGATTTTCGAATCAACCAACTATTATTTCTTTTCGTCATGCGTAGGCGACAATGCAAGACAAACAATAAATAAAAACCAATATCTACTTGTAATAATTTCAGCTGAACTTATTATACTTATAAAAACAAACAGAAGAATATTTTTTCAACTATCTTTCGTGGAATGTATGGAACATTTCATACGATTCTTAATATTCTGTTTTATTTCAATTTTTGAACAAAATTGACCGAGATTAATCAGATTTTAAAGAAAACATTCTGAATTTCATTTTTACCGTTTAAAAATCGAAGAGATTTTTTTTTAACCGCGACATCCTGGTCATTTATTGAAGACGTCGTACTTTCACGAAACATCTTTGTTGGATTCAATTAAAGCAAAATTGACGAGAATTAACAATTTTTGTAAAATTCAGAACATATTTTTACCGGTTTTTTCAGTACGGCACTGGTGAGCCACCCTTCACCAGAATCAAAAAATTTACTTGCAGTTGATAGAGAAGGTTTTATTCTCCAGTATTTTTTTTCTCATTTATTCTTAGCTGCCCGTTATCGACCCTTCCAGTCCAGCTGGAGGAGAGGCTATTTCCCCAGCAATTCCA
This sequence comes from Oikopleura vanhoeffeni, assembly GCA_004367855.1. Classification (NCBI taxonomy): domain Eukaryota; kingdom Metazoa; phylum Chordata; class Appendicularia; order Copelata; family Oikopleuridae; genus Oikopleura; species Oikopleura vanhoeffeni. Next base: position 326,944 of record SCLH01000244.1, on the reverse strand, counting down.
ACATTCTACACCCACAACCCCTTAAGGGTGGTACTCATGAATTGAGCTCAACAAAAAAAAATGAATTTTTTTAATAGTTTTTTTTTTCTGAAAATTATGGATAATGAAATAAACTGCTGGTATTTCAACCCAATACAGCCCTAGAAAGTACTTTTTCAATCATTCTGAAAAATATCTTGTTCTTATTTTTAAGCATTTTAATCAAAATTATGGATTTTCAGAATTAGAAGTACTGTTTTGGAGAAGAAGAAAATCATCGAAATTCAAGTTCTATAGTAACAGCTCTCCGCGAGTCATTAGCTGTTTATTCATATATGTTTCAAAATTGTGACTAAAAAAATATAGAAGAATAGCTTTCGGCGAGCTTCTTAAAATCAGTCAAAAAATCGTGTTTTTGCATTTTCTAGAGAGAATTTATTTTGTATTTACAAAAACGATAGTAACCAAACCTGCGTGCGTTTCTTGTTGGTTCATAAAAATCGAAAAATATTTTTTCTACCCCAAAACTCACGAAAATAGGCTTTTGCTACAAAATATGACTCTACTTTGAAGCTCGTTCCTGATTGGTCGAAGCAATCAGTGATTCCCCAATTATAATTTGAGATGTGAGCTTTAGGTTTAATTTAATCTACCAGGCTAAACAATTTGGTTAACAATGTATAGTTTTCCAGATATTTTGCCCCAAAACCATGAAAACTGCATTTCCCCGAGGGTTACCCCCTTTATCCATGTGTGTCTGAGTGTTACTTCGTGTTAGATAACAAAACGACAGAATGTTGCATTTTTTCTATTTTTGAGAAGTAGGTGCCTCTAAGAGGACAAACGGCCGTTATAAATGCAATGAATGAAATTTTCTTTGCAAATTATTTTTTTTTCGAGCAAACATTCTTTTAAAAATTAAATTAATTTGTTTAAATTTTTCTAACATTACTTTTCTGGAATTTTATGATATAATTAACCGATTCAAGCGGAATGTTCTATTTTCAATAAGAAGCGACCGAACCAGGCCAAATCTAATTTCGAACGGTGAATATTATATGCTCCCTAGCGCTATTTTTAATTTTAGACCATTTTTGTGATTATTTGGATGGGACAGAACGCTTTCCCAGTGTGACAAACCATAAAATGTGTTTTTCTTCTTAGACACACGACATATTTTGTGGACAATATCTCTCTATTTTCCCTATTCGAATTTAGGAGACGGAAACTAGAATCTACACCTTTATGTTTTTCGAAATTGAGCTCTTTACAAATTGATCTCTCTGATATTTTCCCTATCCATTTGCAGAAAATACACTACAAGGTCGAACTTCGGAAACTACTGATTGCTCACTTTGGGGTTCCAACTATTTTTTTCATTTTTCAAAGAAGACTAAAATTATTGGTTTGATCCAAATTATTTTGTCTGGCCTGCCTAAACTCTGGTGTTTAAATTTCATTAGAAACTTATGGGTTTTTAATCCTGAAAAGTTGGAGTGCCGAACACAGTTTCTTATTCGGCGATATTCTAATTGTTCACTCACGTATACAATTTTTCCATGATTTTGTGATTTGACATAAAACTTATTTAATCGCTTGAAACGATATAAAATCTAATTCTTACCAATCGGTATAGGTTTCATGTTAGTATTTATTTTTGACCTGGCTGAGAAAACCAAGCTTGCCCATTTTAAATGATATAATCAATCTGCTTAAACGATTAAAATATTCATTTTTCTCACCGAAGTTTTTACTCCGGTTATTAAGGGTTTTTATAGACTTATTGAAGCGTTGAACGATTTTTTCAAAAAAAACATATCATTTCAACGTTTAGATTATTTCGCTCAAGATTGCAATTAATTTGCAAGTTATATCCCTTTAACCCTTTGGGTTGATTTGAAAGATGTAGCGTTGGGGGAGTCAATCCTAACACTCCTGAGACCCCTTTAGCCACTCATGAGGCCGCTTTTCTTCTTTTCAGCCTACATCTATCAAATCACCCAAAGTGTTAAAGGGGATATCGTGAAACACAACATTAACCTTTTGAATGTTATCGAATCTATAGTTCACATTTGCTTGAATATTTTCATATTCTGATATTTTTTGATTGTTTAAATCTGAACTTTTAAAATCAGATGATTTCAGATTCTGAAGTTCAGAATACAGATTTGAGTTCAGAATACTAAATAAAGAATTATTCGGCATAAAAAATGTTCTTTGTTTGTAAAAAATACTGTATAACTAGTAGTAGCGAGTTTGCTGGTTCGCTTTGAGCGAAATCGTCCCTATTGTTAAAGCTTAATTTGAAAATTAATACAAAGATCGAACACAGGATGTGAAAATAAAACCCATCAACAATGTTTCCAGCACAAACTCTCGAGATCGACATGTATGAAGGTTGTTATGAACCATCAGCCTGATATTTAACGGCTGATTATGAACGCTAAATTATTGTACAGGTAGGAACAGCAAAACTTATTTTGCTCAAACATTGCTTTAATTATATTGCTAATGGTAGCCGTTGAAAAAATATACGTTCATTCCAAAAAATTAAGAATAATGGCTCAGCTACTTGCTAAAATTAAAAACCGAATTTTGAAATTTGCCTCATGTTTAAGCTTGGAAATTTTCTTTTAATGTTAGAAATAAAAATAAAAAAAATTCGAAGGCTTAACTTAGGCAATTTGAGAAACTGATTTCAATTTACAGCAGTAGCTGACAACTTTTAAAAATTTTATTTTACTTAACTTTATGTTTTCTCAAACTGAAAAAATGAAAACAAATTAAATTGATTAATCTGTTTAGCAAAAAAATTCAAAAATTCAAAAATCCTTAGTCTTAATTCACCAAAAAACTCTCATTGAAAAAGACAATCAAATGCATACAAATTTTGACATTTAAAATTCCTTATATTTGATCTTTCTTTAAACTGTCCAAAAGCTTGTCATATTAATGGAAACCAGGGCATATTTACCTAGACATTTAATTGACACACAAATTAACTCATATCTTCATTTTCCAGTCACAGATACCCACCAATAACGCAGTTAGTCTTCGATACAAAAAGTTTCGTGATCATTCATTTTATTCTTTCCGATAATTTACTAGTAAAAGTCAAATGAAATAAAGTGAGAATATTCAAAAATTGATATTTGTCGTCTCCTGTTAGCCAGGGCCTGGAGGTAGTTTTAACCGTAATAAATCAATTCGAGCATCCCGGATAAAACCAAAATGATCAAAAAAATAAATGATATATTTGCACTCTGAAAATAGCTGATCACTTTATGAATCTTTATCAAAAATAAATGTATCGTTACATTAAACAGTTAATTAACTCGCAGCTCCTCGAAAATAGCAATAAGATTTTTTTGTTTAGGGGATTTTCTAATCAAAATATTATAACCGATTGGTGAATTATGACACAAGAGGCGTTTGGACTTAAGGGGATTGCTTGCCCATAAGGGGCTTTTTTGATCTCATTTGTGCAAAGAAACCGTAAAATGCGAAAGACTTCAAGTTAAGTATTGGCTGAATTGCTCGAAATCTCGGCTTTTCAGATTTGATTATTTCGGACTTTTATGCTGGACAGTTTTACCCAGTTACCAGATTCAAAACGGTAATTTAAAATCTAAAAATGTTTCAGCGCGTTTCAATTGCATTACCGTGAAAGTCTTCAAATTTCAGGGAGTTGTTAAAAACGGAATTATTAACCTTGAAGGACATGAAATTTGAAAAAAAAATTTCAAATTCTATAATTTTTGTTAGAACAAAATTTTTTGACCCAAGTGTTTGCGGAAAAAGATTCAGCGGCCTTGAATTTTTTAAAACAATTTTTTCAATCGTTTTATATCAATTTATAAGTAGGTTATGCATTTAACTTTTGTGGGAATAATTTTTCCCAAAAATGTTTCTCAGTTTCCATAGCAGCAGACGCTTGAAAGTTTCACAGCTCTTGCGGAAAAATCAAAATTTTTTTCGAAAATTTTTCGTGCGTGCAAAGTAATATACTTTTTCAAGGATTTTTTAATAAATATTAATGTCTCTTTTCATCCTAATATGGATACTTGAAGATTTCAGCCATTTGAGTAGAATTCGATTTTTTGAATTTGCATTCAAAAATGAAGAAAATTAGTACATCAAACCAATACTGAAATTAGGACAGGCTCGTTTATTTGATTTCGTTTGATTTTCGGAGTCTGTTGATAACTTCCTTAATTAATTATTCAAGCTTTGTTTTTTGAGCGCTCGTAATCAAATAAAATGATCACTGGGCCGCAACATTTCAAATCACCTCCTAGTGTTTCTTTCTTCGGAATACTCTGATGTACTCGGCTAGAAATCGTTGAATATCATACCAACACCACTTACATGATTCCATCAAAAAGGATTGAAAAATATTCTATTTCTATTATTCACACTAAAATAAGAAGAAATAAAAATTATTGAACGTATTTTATTTTCCGAAATTATAATCCAAACAACGGTTAAGAACCAATGTTCGAATACATTGTGCAAACATTTTCGCGATTTTATATTTTTTAAATTCAAGAAATCTTGAGAGCTTAAAAACCACTTATATGCTAGAGCCTTGAAATAAAACCAGTCATTTGAAATTATTCAAACTAGTTTAAATAAAATTTTCATCAGTTAGCAACTGTATTCTAAAATCTGAATAAAATCTTGGCCTGAATATGGTAGTAGCAACCTGCCTAAATACAAGTGTTTGCCCACAAGCGCTGAGAGCGCATTTGGTCTTTATGAAAAACCAAAATGTTGGCTAACTTTTAATTTATAAATATTTCCATGTTTTGTTGATAAACGCTGGAAACAAAATTAAAATGATTAATTTAAACTCAAAGATTCCTTGAATTTATCACTTTGCCGCCCATTCACTGCGAATCTCCGCCAAGTAGCGCCCGAGACATGATCATTTATGTTGTTTGCCATTAGTTATGCGGATTTCTACCCCGCGCCTGTGAAACCGCAATTCCAAATGTCTTCAAGGTTAATTGTCGAAAAAAAATTTTTTTTATTTTTTCAGAAAAATTAAGAACGTATGGAAAGCTAGCAAAGGGAACTCAACATCAGCATGTACATGTAATGATAAAATAGCAAATTCTAGATTCTGCTCAAATCAAACTTTTAAAAGTTACAAGTCAGTTTATAAAGTTTCATAATGGAAATAAAACCGAAACGTTGATTTTTATGAAGAATTATCATACTCGATGACTCATACCGTATGTGAGCAAAACTTTAAGAAAATACTGTAATTTGAAAAACGGGATTTTTTGGATTATTTGACTTGAATAATATACATTTTTTCAAAAATTCGGTTCATAAACCCAGGTATTTGAATTCTTTGAACCGTAAATGTTTTATGTAACAGTTTCGTTACTTTTAATAAGAAAATATACATGTCGGTCGAAAATTTTAACATATGAAATGTTCAAATTGACAGTCAACACCCATAAAATCTCAAACAAACTTCCTCTCCAAACAAAATTTTAGACTTTAATTCACACTCACTAATTGATAATCAGGTCAAAAATTACAAAAAAAGTCCGTTAAAGTTCCAGGCTTGGACCCTTCATATTGGCTCCGGCAATTTTGGCGCGATTGGCCTAATCATTTCACCAGATTTACGGTGAATTTGAATTCGGATCATAACTTTAAACTACAGGTAAACGAGGCTTACGATAATATTCATATTAATGTTATACTGTACGAAGCCACAGCTTTTTTCAGTACAATGAATTCAAGGTATCTATCATTTTCACTTATTTAAAGAATCAACTTTCTCAGAAAATGGATTATCAAAAAAATTAATTTAATATTTCTATTTATATCAAGTGAATTATGCATGATTCTTCTCTTTTAATTTAAAACGGTAATTCCTCATGCATAATATCAAATTGAACAATCATAGGTACAACTAACGCTTCTTCTGATTGTTAACGCATTACACACGAATTGTACAATATTGTCACAAAAGTGCATTTTTTTAATCCAAGAATTCGAATTTTAGAATTTAACCGCTTGATATTTTTTTTATGAGATTCACAATGATTAACACAAAAAATTGTCTTGAAATTTTCAAATATCGACTTTTAAACTAGAGTTGCATCGAGCTCGTTTGAACTGAGAGCGGACGAAATACAAACAAAAATATAATTTTGAGGCTCTCCTCTAAAGTTGAACTCGCGCTTCATCACAAATAGCTGTAGTATAGTCTAGTATTGACAATATTATTCGACTCGAAAACATCAAAGACGATATAAATGTGTTTTGAGGATTTAAGCAAATGTTAATTAAAATGTCATGGCATAAATTTTATGTCAATGAGAGCGTTTCTAAAAAATGAAGGACGTTTTTTTCTGAATACACTTTTGTCTCACAAACTGACTGATTTGACATAAACGAATTATTATAATGTTTTTTAAACTCCACTCATGATGCAAATTTTCAAGGAACAAAACTGACTTTTTTTTTTTTCAAAGATCTAATCCGACCTAGTTTACTTTGTCAACACATGGGAATTTCACAGTGTGTGCATGCCGAAATTTAAAAAAATTCACAAACACAACAAGTTGAAATACAAAACAAAAAAATTATGATTATGAGCTGTATGATTGACTGAAACTCGAATATAGCAATAAATTACACTACTGACGCGATAAATATTTCTCTATTATAAATTATATCTCTTTAAGTTAATCATCGCAGTTTTCCTCTGATTAGTATTTTTTGATATTCCTTTCTTCATTTCGATCAGGCGTTTTGAATTGAACACTGACACATCGCTGGGTCCTGATTTTCGGTTCAGCGTGATACGGACGGCTTACCCAGTTCACCCAGCTGACAAAATCGCTCCCTTGCCGAATGCTCTCTATCACCTGTCTAAGAAAGGTGATTTTATTCTTTCATATATTTATCCACCATCTTCATTAATAAAACAATGTAAATAAAAGATCGACCAAATTATTTGCGCCTTTTTGTTCTTCTTACGCCCTCAATTACAGTTGTAGTTTATAAATATACATAATCAAAACTCGTCATTTCATGAGATTTAATCTGACAATTATTTTTATCTTTTTGAGCGAAAGAAAACTTAGAGGAAAAAAGAGAAATTTTTTTAAAAATTAGAGTTTACAAAAAACTTTGTTACTCCAATAATACTAATCAAGAATAATTTTTGAAAAATGCCTTCAGTTAGGTAATTTATTTAATGTTTCATATGCTTAATTAAAAATACATACTTTGAAAATGTCTGGTGTTTTATATAAAGACAGAAATTATCGAAATGTTGACTTTTATCGCTGAAGGAGTGTCGCTTTTTTGAGCCTTTATGAAACATTTAAGCAAGGAAGATATTTTTAATGTATAAGTTTTAACTTTGTGAGAACGGACCTGACTAAATAGTTTTGAAACTGTACATTTCAATTAATGTTGTAATGGGATAGCAAAATTATTGGCTGTGGTAATGGTTAAATGAATTAAGTCTAAAAAATTATAATAATACGTGACTGTGTAGAATTTTAAAACTTCTTGTCGTCATTTGGAATGGTTTTATAAAATTTTCTGATAAGATTTTGAGAATCAGAAAAATAAATAATTTAAGAAATTTTCCTATATGAAAATTTATCGTACAATTTTCTAAAAACTTTGGAGCTTGCTCATACAACCAATTTTGTAAAGAGACCATTCGAATTTCTCAGCGTTATTGCAAACTCAGTTAAAATAAGTTTTGACTAAATACGTGACTTAAGGAAGCCAGTTAACTAACGTCTCATGACATCAAAAGAGTTATTTCGCATGACAACATAAAATATGTGAAAAATAACGATTCAGAGGGTCACTTACACAATTATTGCTATTGATAAAATTCTTTTTAATATTTGTTGCCTAATTTTCTCACATTGCAATTTTGAACGATTGAAACAAAATCGTCCGAGTTGCCACTCTGGCGTTTATGATTCAAATTTTAATTTTATTTGCTCTTTCCGAAAATGTCATATAATTAAGCATATCATTTTTTAAAATTGATGGTTGTCAATTAAAAAATCTGAAAAAAGATCCAATTGGAAATTTCTGACTGAATTTCATTCGCTGTAAAATTTTCCCATAAAAACCCGGAGAAAAAAATTGATGAAATATTTCAAATAATACTCAAAAATAGCCTTCAATAAATGCTGCGTCATAATTTAGCATAGTAGTTAGCAGAAAGGAAAACAGAAGTCTACCGAACTTTTCAACTTCCGGGGGTAACTGTAGTTATTGCTGAATGTTCTTTGAATATACTTTTTATATCGCCTGGGGGCATTTAAAAACTAAACTTGTTTTTATACTAGATCACTTAATTATGCTACAACACACATTATAATAACTATACTGTACTAAAAATATTGCTGAATATGCAAGAATTTAATCACACTATTGGTGGTGCCCCGCTGCTACTACATCATGTTATATTTACTAGAGCAATTCTTATTATAATGGTTTATACTACACTTAAATAATGCTAACTCATAGGATACACATAATAACTTGGTTGGTGCGCCGCTTCCATTTTTACAGTGAATCATCTCTTTATTGCCGAGGGGCATTGAAACAACTTATACTTCACTCTTATTTACAAACTAAATATGTTGGACTAAAACACAACTTGATTGTTCCAAGATGTTTTTTGACACAGCCAATGTCCATTTAATTACGGCCCGAGGGTACATTTCCCACTGTATTAAAGGAGGAAGCGTTTTTTTTTGATTGAAATGTTCATAACAGAGAATGATAAAAAGGACAAGCTGTAAAACTAGCAGAAGGTTTTCCGTCGTCCCTATTTTTGGCATTTTTATGTTCAAAAAAACCCAAAACTTGAATTAAAATTCACTAGAGTTAGGGGATTACAGATGTTGAAATTTATTGAAAAAATCTGAAACACTGGGAAAATTTTCATTAAGGATAATGAGCCATCTGATGAAAATATCGAGAAATATTTTCAACTTAGAGAGTGTGCTGTTACTCTCCAAATTTAAGGAGCTTTAAAACATCAACCGAGCGTAAATAATATTCCGTATATTATGATCTTCTAAAGTATCACCTTATAATAAAACTCAATTTTTCTTACTTACAAGCGCCAGCGTCTGAGGTGTGAGTTCAGACTCGACAATTCTAGGGGCCCGAAGTTTGTGCTAACCATAAATATAGCGGATAAAACATCGTTTCTCAGCGACTCCGGTGCCCGTCTTATCGATTAGCACATTCAAGGGTTAGGGTAAAACCGTACCTAGAGTATGTCAAATTGACCTTGCAAATCATATTTGCGTCAATAACTCAAGCTATTACAAATAAAAGTTTATTTTTCTCAAGCTATCATTTTCAAGTTTCATAAATATTTGAAAATTTTTGAGCACATTGTCTTTTACTGTATGTTGCAACTTTGGCCTCCAACAAGATTTAAATATAGTTGATAATATATTTTGTGTATGATCGCAGATAAAATTGATGCATTGTTAAAGTTCAAAACACTGTTTTATCTCAACTTTTCATGAGTTATTTAACTTCCTGATGGATATTTAGTGGACAACTTATCAAAGTGATGATATGTTATGTTAGATTAAAATGAGTGTTTAATTCAATTTTGGCTTTGAGTTTAAAACAATAGAAAATAATACATATTTAACTCCATGGCGTTAATTGTAGCAATTCAAAAATTAATAAGATCTAATGCTTATCATATATTTACGAGGATTACAATTGATTTCATTGTTGATTCAACTTTTTATAACGTGGATTTAACTCTTGGTTGCGCTTATTATATGGCGACAACTTACTCAATTGTATGGTTCAAAGTATTTAAGATTTTATGACTGATAGGATACAGTATATATCCTTTTGAGTCAAACCAATATATAGTGAAGATCATTTTAACCCCACGCGTGTAAAATTGTGAATAACAATGAACATTTTAGATTGTGTTTCAAAAGAATCCCTTTCAACTGGAAAAAATATCGTCTCATGTTCTACAATTCATCACCGGAGGAAAACAAACGAATACGTTATTAGACATACCAAAAGTTTGATTATCGTCATTTTCCTCGATTAAAAAAAAAATTCAAGTTGTCTTTGTAAAAATGGTAATTTTGAGTCTGTTGTTCAATTTTTACGGTTGAAAAAAACCTAGTACTGTATTTGACCCGGAAGATGTTGTTGATCTTTCTCAAGAAATTAAACATGACATTTTCATTTACAATTGCTGAAAATTTGCCCAATTTTTAAATCCGATTCGAAAATTTGATCAATAATGGCATTTAATTGTTGATAATGAGCAAATAAGGTCTACTTTGTAATCCAAAATCAATTCCGGATATTATTTTTTTGTGGCAAATCTGAAAATTGTGCTTTTTCAAACAACTAATGTTGCAACATTTAGAAAAGCATAGAAAAAATTTGTGATAACAATTCATTCCAAAAATAGTCGCAAACAAGTTTTTTATGGTGAGCATGTTGATGATATTGCCGAAATGATAAAAGCAATTTTACGCCTAAGGCTGCAAACTACAGGCAAAAATATTTTGTCATTGGGACATTGAGACGTTAGAAAAGTTAAAACGCACATGAATATAACAAGAATTTCTATCACTGACAAAACAGTGGTAGAGTATTTAACGCAGTGTAAAGTAGTTTCTATAGGTATAGGTTTCAATTTTAACAACATAGCAAAGTTTTAGTCCGCAAGAAGATTCTAGCCCCGGACAGTGCTTTGAAACTGATGAACCGATTTTCTTGATTTTTGATCGATCTTAAAAACAATGATACCCGTTACCAAAATATTTTAATGACGCTTTCAAAAAATGACGATAAAAATAGATAAATTGAATTTTAACAAAGAAAAATGTAGCACTTTTATATAAAATGGAGAAAAAGAAATAAACTTAAAAACTTTCTTTCAGTTAAATTGCTATGGCTTTAAAATTGTGCTTAAATTGATTTACCCTGTATAGCACCACTCTTTGTTTACAGTAGCACAACGTAAGGACATGAAAGTTATCTTTTCTGAAAGGAGTACTAAATATATTAGTTGTGGTCAATTGACGATTTTTAATTTCGAGATATCATGCTTCTGAGTGTACCTTGTCCTCTCTCAAAATATTAAACAACGTGGAAAAGGTTCAAGGTATGTAAATCAGTTTTTCCCTATTGAATATTTTTAACTCGGTTTAAGGAATTAGAAAAATTACGAAGAATTTCCCTTCGTTTTCTGCTTTTTATAGCCAATTTAAAAGTGATAATATTTCTGAGAAGATTATATTAATGCGTAAGCCTTCTATCAAAATAAGTCTTTCCAAATAATCATGAAAATAAAAATGAATAATATAATGATTGCTGCTAATTTCTTTATAATAAATGGATGTTTACCATTTTTAGACCGCAATTCGAAAACCAGTTTTATGCTTTTATGAGTTATTGGTCAAAAATTTGCTGGGATTTTTTAAGTTTACCAGGTTGCGCTCAAAAAATTATGCTATAATTTTTTTGACAAACAATCTCCTTAATTTGTTTCGTTTAATAAAGACATTATCCGAAAAAGATTTTCTGAGGTCAGCTTTATGCGTGGATTAGCTAAATGTATATCACCGCTACCTTAGATTTACGTTTTTGATGCGACACGGGACCTCTATGCTGGACGTTTTTTGGCCACCCAATGGCGATAAATTCAGTTATTTCTGCTTTTTTGACTTTTAAACTCCCTTTACTTATGGTGCCAAAGTCATCCCTTACCTTAACAACGACCCTGGTATTTTCTATTGGCAAAAAACTCATCGACAGCTTCGTAAAAGTATTCTGTCTTCAAGACGTCATTTCAAGCTCTTCAATGGTTAAATTAACATGCAACACTATTGTAAAGGATTTGGGTGATCCTAAGGTAATCGCAGTTACAACAACAACACTATTATCGTGGAGAAGTAATGTTGGCGCAAATTATGAAATCGCATGGTTATGCAAAGTAGAAAAACCAAGAAATTTACTTCGAATTCACGGTTGCAGGTAAACGAACTCAAGTTAAGGGGCAGTGCCGGCTAAATGAAAAAAATCAAAATTTATTTTTTTATTTTTCTAAAAAATTAATGATTCAAATTGTCAAGTCCGCAGTATCAATTTTTTTAAGGGTTTCACCGGTGTCCTACTGCCAAATTAGGTTGCTTTCTAACAACGGGAAAAGATGCCAGGGAAGCATCATTTTGCGTTCTCGTGAATTTTGCATTTAATGTATGGCTGTCAGTGGGAGAAACAACAAGTGCCTACAAAAAACAATTGCCCACACACATGTTTCCACAGCTCTAGTTTGGACTATTCTACGGATGATGACTTTTATCTTGTATAAAAAATGGGGAACTTTATTGGTTTATATTCAAATGTGATGTAGATTCTCCAAAAGAATTATTGCAAAAATATCTACATTTGAACTTTCCTTCCAGTTATCCGGCGACCATACTGTGCGAAAAAAATATGAGTGTCGCGAATATAGGAGACAAAGATTTATCTCCTATGGCAGAAAACAGTGAATTAAATACTCTTATTCAATCGTTTCATGGAAAGAATCGTTGATACTTTTCTCACCATTAGCTCAATTCTATATTACCAGCTTGGACTCAAACTTGTCAAATGGTCAATATTTTATACAATAATCAACCTATAGATGCCTGAAGTTTCACCAAAGACAAGTGACTTCGATGAGAATTGCTGCTGATTAATGAAAGCAACGACGAAAAAAGTACAAACGGCGAAATTAGTCGGTAACAGGTAAAATACAACGAGCTAAAAAAACAACATGTATTTTTGTTGTTGTTTCTCTCATAATTAATTTCAAGAATAGTATTATAAATTAACTTACCGTATGAGCCGGTATCACCGGATGAGAAACAGTTAAAACATGTATTTAACAAAGTCACAAAAATCATTTGTATTGTATTGTTTTTAGTTATGATAACAGTTGTATTACAATTTTATCACTGTCACTTTTATCGTTTAGCGTGCACAACACTCTTAATTCTACAATTTAGCCTAAACACAAGTTTTAGTTTTCTTTAGCCACTTTCATTCTCCTTAAGTTGTACACTTTCGATATATAAACATTTAGTTGCTATGGTAAATTCATAGAAGATCCCACAAGATATTGGTAGCATATTTTGGCCGAACGAATAAATTAAAAAATATATGCAGTCAAGCCATTATTTGAAAACTTATGTAGAACTTGCTTGAAGGTGGTATTCAGAAATGATCGAAAATAAAAAAATGAAAAAAAAAACAATTACGTATGATAAACCTATTGTGATAGGCCTTGCAATTCCTGCGGTTAAGAGTAAACTACTTTTTTATAAAGTTTGTACTTATGGAAAATTGTCTGGAAAAGCAAGGTAGTTATAAACTTCTATACTGTGACACTGATTCCATGGCTTTTCGGAACTGACAAAAACGATTAAAGGCTTAGATAAAACGATACGTGGGACGTCAAAAACTGGAGAAAAAATGTCTTCGTATCGTCAAAACTGACAAAATGGGGATATTGTTCAAGCTGAATGGGGCAATTTTTTGTTCTGGATGACTCGATTGAGCAAAAAAGGAAGACCAGGCCTACTTAAAAAGTAAGATTATTTAAAACTTTATATAGTTTTTCTCGCTCCCTAACAGTATTAAAATTCTAGCCCGAAAAAATTGTACTGTATATTTCGTATCAATTACAGCTTACTTTGGCTTATAAAGCTGTCAAAATTGTTGTGCTGAAGTAAATTCAAATTTTAAATTTTAAAAATGTTTGTGTTTAACACAAACCAAATACAGCGCCGTTTAATTTTCTTCATTTGTACATATTGTAAAAAATCTAATACAAATAGTTCCAACCTAGAACTGTTTCCCAGGCAGTAGTTTTGGAAAAAACTCCCAAAACCTGTAACAAAGTTATTAGACAAATTGCCTTACCCAAAAAATTGTATCAGTTAGAGACCGAGTAGTGCATTGTTGTTCTTAAAATATTTCATTTTAAAATTAATTTTTTTAGTTCGAATATGAGTTTGAAAAGGTGACATTCATTAGCACTGCAATCCTAAGAGCTATTGCTTGCATAAATGATGTAACAGCATGAACAAAAAATAAGCAGCAAAGGAATTCCACCAAATTTAGATTTGAACAATTATACTGCTATAAAAACGTTTCTTTTGTGAATGTGATTATCCTCACTTGTTTCTTATGATCACTCCGGACTTGATAATAATAAAAATGTCTCATGCTACCCTTATAAAAGGGTCTTCTAATTTACACATAAAACGATCGTCATAAAGATAAAGTTACTTGGTACACCTTTGATGTTAGACGGAGGAAGAAATATATCTAAACTCTCATTTTTATGAAAATTTCATAAACTAAGCATGAAAAATCGTTCTTATAAAATCTGCCGCATGTTTTATTTGGTCTAACGTTTATCAATTATTCTCGTACATATAACTAAACCTCATTTTGTATGTGGAAATTTTTTATCGATACTTTTTTTTAGTTCAGCTAAAACTAACAAATTAGCGTCACAGTTAGTCGCACCATATATGCCTAATATTCACATGTTACATCAACTTTTTTCGTTTAGAAACGCATGTTTTTCGGAGCAAGAGCATTTAGTTCCTTAGACAGCGTGTAATGCCTTAAACTATGGGCCTTACACTGTACATGGCCCCGTAGGGATATGTTGCCTCAGTAAATACTCTAATATAATAAATCACAATATGGGTTGTTACCTGTATGCAGTAGAGGGAGGCTGGGAGTCGGGCGGGTATTCGTACGGATGGTTTGCTGCGTATGCTGGCCCTCGCGGTGGTCTTTAGAGGAAACTACCCCTTAATGAGCACCTAGCCTCCTTATATCAGTGTTGGTGGCAGGGCCAGCCGAGGAGTCAGCACCTGGAGCTGATCCTGAGCCTAACACTGATGCTCCAGGAGAGCTGCCAAGGAACCTCGGTGTCAAGCCGGGTTCCGAAGAACCTTATATGCCCTTTACATCCAACCCCCTCGTTTTAGTTTTCATGGAAATTGGTTACTGTCCCGCGCGATCCCTATCTCCCCCGTCAAATTTTTATTAATTGTATCGTTTTTAAGTCTTGTTTTTGCCAAATTTTTTTTTTTATTATGGATTTTTGTGTTCGTAGCCTTATTGCTTCGTTGTTTCTTCATAATGTTTATTGCTTTAGAACTTTTTCTGGATTCTTTCCAGCATTCTTTTCTTCTTTTTTCCACTTTCTGAGCGCCTGGCGTCTTCATACGGCAGGAAAAAGATTAAGAGAGAAATACAAAGAAAAATTTTTTTGGTTTTTATTATGGAACCATCGGAGAAATTCGGTCCTTTTGATTTCTTATAATTTAACCGTCACCATAATAATGAGGTTCAGGTAGTATTACTAACCCAAACTGCGAAAATTTTAGGACTGAGAAAAATTATGATTTGTATGTTCAGTATTTATATTTACGTCACCCAGGTACGATTAATCTTGCTTATTTTCCTCAGTTTAACTGGAGGGGCCAAAAATAATTAAAATTAAGGTATAAAACAAGCTTCAAAAAGGTTTTTCGACACCTCTGAAATAGCGCGTTCGCCCCCCAGCTTTTTATTTTTTTAAAGGTTTTTTCTTAAAGTTTTGCTGCAACTGGTGTAACGATTGAGCACCAGTGCCGCTTCTCTTTTCTATTTTCTTTTTTATTTATGTTTTTATTATTATTTTTTTTTCACCACCTCATAATCTTCGAATTTTCAGAATTGCGAGCACTACGAGGCAACATTTACATTGCAACAGGATAAATATTCTGTATTTAAAATATCGATCAGCCCACTTGCATCTATTCTATAAATGATTTTATGATACGTGTTGTATATTAATAAGGTGTATTTTTATACTTATACCAGCAAAGTAATTAGGGAATGTTAAGTTAATTATATGTCAGTCTTCTATATAACGTTGCCAATATACGATAAATTTTGCTTATTTCTTTTTTCTTTCTTTTTCTGGAAGAGGAAATAATTTGAAATTAACATAATTGAAAAAGGTTTTTAACACCTCAAAAAGATAGCAGGTTCGTTTTTATTTGATATAGTTTTTTCCAAAAGGTTTTTGTGCACCTGGTGTGACGATAAGCACCTAGAGCTACCTATTATATATTTTTTTTTTGTTGTCTTTTTATATAAATTTAAGGGTTACACAAAAAAAATCTGTGGCCGCGCCCATACTGTTTGGCAGACTGACTTGTAAGGTTTATTGTTGTATTGGGTATGTACCTTCAAGAGTCTATCTGCCACCAAATCGTTGCAGTTTGTACGTTTGATATAATTTTCGAATATAGGTTTGCCAACCTTGCTAATGTGTCGTCTTGGCTTATTGTCATTTTCCTTTAATATTTTCGTCAACCTCCTGGTTGTTTTTTTTTAATTATTCGTCGTGCGCCTCCCTCAAGCGATTCGGTGAATCCCCACTATTTCGAGTATTTCTTTTTTTCCTATGGTCTCATGAGCCTCCTCAATTTGATGCCTCTTTGTCAGTTATGACGTTTTCTCTGAGTTTTTTGCCCAGCAGTCACGTATATAGCTGACCCGTTTTCGTGCAGTTGTAACATTGTAGTCTCTATGTAATAATTCCATATGTTTTTCTTGACCGTTGCTTTGTGTTTTTGCGTATGAAAGCCAGATCATTTTTTGGTCTTCTTGGCTTTGTGTTAAGTCTTTGCGTTAACCGGAACTTTTTTTGGCCGGGCGGCACTAAATTTTGCCCCTTCATTTTTGTTTTTGCTTTAAGTTCTTCGCTTCTTCGCGCCTCTAACCGGTCTGGTAGAATTTTTTTGTGGCCTGGGTCAACTGTTATTGTTGATTTCATTTAAAACATGTTCTCGACCTCATCTGGTCTTTATTGGCAAATTCATCGGATTTGCCTTCTTTGTCGTCTTCCCAATTGGATGTCTGTATCTGTAGAAACATTATCCAGCGATTCCATTTTGTTCCCGTTCCTGTAAAAAATACTTAGGAAAAAATTCCATATTATGCCAAAATTCGAATTTTTTTTTTTTTTTTTCGAAAATTCACAGTGATCTATGCCAACAAAATTATAGACCCAAAAAGTTTATTATCTTCAAATCTGAGCAATAAAGGATACTGCCCTGGCTGTAGTGGTACAGTGCGGTTAAGAAAATAAAATTTGAAAATATAGAAAATTTTTTGAAAAAAAATTTTTGACATCGAATGCCAACTAAAATTAGCTACTATCACTTATGAGTTCTCGAGATACAAGCCTCGTCGCGTTACCCCTTTAAGATTAAACCTTTTTGAGAGACCTTATTGCCTCCGTCGCTAGCGGCTGGCTCACTCTTCCTCAAGTTAAAACCTTCTCCGTATTAAAAATTGCGTTGTACCTCTTGGAGACTTTTGCCTTCCGTGGCTAACGGCTGGGAGGGCTTCATTCTCCTCAGTAACAACCTTTCCCTTCAAAAACAATTTTCTAGGGTTTAATTCAATTGTATACTATTTCTCGGCTGTTAAATTTGTATCATATTTCTAGTGTTAAAATTCAATTTGTTATCATATCTTTCTCCTTCATGTTTTCACGAAAATTTAACTCGTCAGGTTTAAATGTTCAGGAAATCATGTGGCCCACATGATATGGTTATTTTTCGCGCGTTTTCAAGGCAAGGGCGTTAAATTTTACAGTGATATTCGTTACACTTATTTACTTATGTATACTAGTCTTCTACATCCCGTATACTTTTCAATGTTTTTTCGTTACACTTTGAACTAATAGTTTACTTTCACACGTATTTGTTTACTTTTTCGCATTATTTAATTTTTAACTTATTATTTTATATTTATAACCATAAACCTTCAATTATTTTAAAATGAACATAAAAATTGTTTTTCTTTCTGGTATCTGCTTGACATTTTTTTCTTTTCTTACTAAAAACGTTAATCAAAAGCTGCCTAAATTCTTCAAAAAGAAAAAAAAAATCTCAAAATTAGTGCCTCATGCCAATTGCGCATTTTATACGGTATAGTTTAAACATGATTATTTCAAACGGTTATAATTGTTTGTTGCCTTAAAATTCTTATTATTTATATTATTCGTTTCTTACTTAATTATATATTTTTCTTACACACAGAATTCGACAAGATTATGAAAAGTTTAATTATCTCAAAAATTTCGAGGGAAAATCTCATGGCGTTTAATATTCCCCTTCATATTACTGATTTTTTGGCGATGTATTTTTTATTAAAAACTCGTGAATTTGATAGTACTCTAATTTCTTATTTATTTATTCGACACAACTGTATTTTTGTCAGTTAATAATATTTTTCTATGGACAGCTGTTTTTTTTAATCATGTCTTGAAACTGATCGAAGAGTTTTTTTAAACTCTTCCGGACTTTGTAGTCTGTTTGGGCCAGGTATATCCCAATTATTATGGTCAACATTCCATTATCAGTCGCATCGCCACCTTAGCAGGATCTCTTTCAGGTCTTTTGTTCTTCCATGAATCTTGATCTCCAATGGTTTGTAGTCCGTCGCTGGTCTAATTGAAAAATGGTCGATGTCTAATAAAAAAATATCGCCTGGATTTCCGCGTCTACAAGATGAACATATCAAAAAAAAACATTCTGAGCCATTTTTTGCTCTGAGAACAGTCCAAGAACGGCTGGCCTACAAATTTTTCAACAAAAAAAAATCTGAAATTTTAAGAACTTTGAAAAGTTTTGGATATTTTGAGTCCAATACTCGTATTTTTATTTATTTGCAACGTATTGTAAGAAATAAAATTTTGCTCTAAACGCAATTTTACGGCCGATTATGCGTAATTGTGTGTCATGAAAAATGTTTAAAATTTATGAAAATAATAAAAATCAGAAAATTCTGCAAACTCGGATTAGGGACGCGTCAAACAACAAAAAATGGCATCGGTTGGTAACATCGTTTTGACTTATGATTAGGTATCACTGCAACGAGTCGGAAAATAATTTTTTTTCATTTTGTGTTTATTCAGAATATTTTATCTTAGACTTAACCAGCTATGAATTATGATAAAACCCCTCGACCGGCTTAAAATATTTTATACTGTATTGGAAAACTTTTTGCGTAACTGACGCGAGAAAGTAGTAAGCGTTTTTCGATAAATTAATCTTTAACCCTCATAGTTATTTTGGATAAAAATGTTCCTATTTTCTTCTCATTTTCAACACAAATAGGTAATTTAAGCATAAAAATACTCTTCCAATTACCAATGATTGATAAAAGGTTGCCAATGTTATTTTTCAGAATGCAGTTCGAAAAATTTACCAGCTCAATATTTTGAAAAATAAAAAAATCTCGATAAAATTTTAATACTTTCTGTTTATAATTTTGCATAATGAAAAAAATTACTGATTAGTTGAGTGTCAACTTAATAAGGGAAATTAAAATGANTACGTTGTTTACTCATCAAATAATTCAGTGCTATGAGAAGCTTGACAAAACAAATTATGAAATTGCTGAAATCTGCTACAAGTTCCTGACGATGCGAAATTGTTGCGCAGGACTAACGTTTAGCGAAGATCAATCAGATTCAGATCAAAATTGCGACAAAGAGTGTCTATCTTATTTCGGGAATTTTCTGCCTCAAAGTCGTGTAATGCTTGCAAAAAAATTACAAGAAAACTCCACTGATCCGCAAATAGCTGAAATTACAAGTTTTTTGCATGAGAAAGAAGAAATAGATTTTTGTTCGACTCAGAGTTGCATATACAAATCGGATTTTAGGGCAATTTTCAAAATTGCCTTCCCGATTTTGGTATTTTTGCTTGTTATCATGGGAGCAATAGTGGTTTTCGCTTGGCAGAAAATAAAAACAGAGTAAGTATTTTAATACCCTAAATTTTTTTATTGAAATAGAGTACTATGAATGATAAGTCTATCATGATTATTTATTTGACATAAATTGTCGTTGTTTTATAATTAGACGAAATACGTCTTTAGCTTTTTCCATGAAATTTTATTTTTTTTAATAAAACTTATTTTTATATAAAATGCCTTCAGTCTGAAAACGACAAAATTCAGAGTTAAAAAAATGAATAATATTCCTGTGATTTTTCCATATTGTCTTTATAGGGACAAACCAAAATTTAAACGTATGTATTGGCCATATTTTGTCCATATTGTTTTTACAGAGCTTGTCATTTTATAAGCATACAACAGGCATTGCTTCAAAAAAATACTTTTGTTTACGTCTATAAGGACAATATGGCGTAAAGTTCTGCCTTCACTTTATTCATATTTTTCTCCTCTAAAAACTGACGTAAAGAAATCTAATAAGAGATGATCAAAAAGGGCAGGTTTTGGCCATATTCTCTTAATCGAACAGAAATAAAGTTTTTCGATAACAAATGTAAAACGCGTAGATTCAAATAAAGTTAATCATCAAAATGCGAAGAATCAAGTACTTCAACAAACGTTATCAAAGAAAAGTTCAAAAGAGTAGATTTGTGAAATTCAATCTGTAAAATGACGACATTCAGGACACACACAAATTAATTTGTAATAGAAATCTCAAAATTTTCGGCGATATTGGCACTGGAAGTATTCTAGCCAAAATTCATGAAATTGCGCAGGTTTTTTCCGGCGATATTGGCGAAAATAGATTCTAATTTATTTTAATAGTTAAAAGGTTTTTTAACAAATTTCAGCAGTCTCATTTTAGTTGATTGAAA
The DNA here is from genome assembly GCA_004367855.1 of Oikopleura vanhoeffeni. Classification (NCBI taxonomy): domain Eukaryota; kingdom Metazoa; phylum Chordata; class Appendicularia; order Copelata; family Oikopleuridae; genus Oikopleura; species Oikopleura vanhoeffeni. Next base: position 306,212 of record SCLH01000244.1, on the reverse strand, counting down.
TGATTTCCCTTATTTTTTTGTTTGATATCCTTTTAACACCTTTCTGTTGATCTATGATGTGCGGGCTGAAAAGCGGCCTCATAAGTAGCTAGGAAAGGTCTTAGGAGTGTTAGGATTGGCTCCCTCAGCCAGCACACCATAGATTAATAAAAAGGTGTTAAAGGGATATAAGTAGTATAATCATGAGCTGGGTTTTGGACCATGACCCTTGAGAAGTACTATAATTAAAAAAGTTTAACCGGTAATTAAAGTTCTTCAATCATGTAATTAAAAAAGGTAGGAACAAACCATATAATTTAAAAACGGAGTCATGCAAGTAATTATGATAAGATCTTTGTTGATATTTATATTATTTATTTGATAATTTTTACACAATTATTCACAGCTGGAAATAAATTCATCGCTTTCGTAATTTGAGTGGATTAATTGTGAAATTGACGTATTCAGGTCAAAAAGTGGATATTCAAAAATTTCCCGAATAAAATGCAGTTGACTGATACGATTTATGAATATATAATTTAAAAAAAACTTTTCATAATGATATCAAAATATCGATCGATAAAATTTTAAAAATCGTTTCCTGATCCAACAGGAACGTGGTGAACTTTGAAACAAAGCATGATCAGCGACTTCAGTAAAGTTCATTTGTCGGTTTTTGAACAATTTTATTAATAATATCTTTTTGGCACGTCCAATTTGATGAAGCCGTCCTTTAAGCATAGATTTTGCCTCGGGCATCTCGAAATCCGGAGTGAATGGGCTCTGTCCCGTCTTCCTTTTGTAAAAGCATACCTGCTCTTCAGTCAAATTCTTTCGATCCAAATTAATTTGGGCACCTTTCATCTTTAGAAGATATAAAAATGAAAATAAAAACTGACATAAAAACAAAATTAAAACTACAATTTATATCTCACGAGCCTTCATGGATGCCAGACTTACCTTCTTGTGGTAATTTAGATACGCTTTTCTACGTGCATGAGGTAGATAATTAACATAGGGATCAAAAATCAAACATTGATTACCATCGACTTTAAAAACGAATGTGTGACCAATCATTTTGACATAACACCGATAATAATCTAATTTTCTGATAATTTTCATTTCTTATTAGGAATACTAATTAAACTTTATCTCCTATCTTACTTATACCTAGCGTGTCCACCATTAATTTGGACTTATGGAAATAATCGGTGGATTATTCTGAAAGTTCTTGGAGGTGAATATTATGAGTCAAATTGGAAAAAAAATGACCAAAAATCGAATGGTGGACACGCTACTTATATCCTACCCTATCTAACATACTGTGACACACAAGAAAACCAATAAATACAGATAAAATGGTTAAATTTATTTGTTATAATATCAAAAGAACATACTAGAGAACAGTTTAAATAGAAACAAATCATATAATAGTTTCACAAAAAATGTTACCCACAGTTTCATGTCTTCTTATTTGTTTTGTTGAATTGTACAATTTGATAATAGAAAACGTTATAACAGTTTGAAATGTCACAAAACATGAAAAAATATTCTTACTTCGGTATTGTTTTGGTTAGAATTATAAAGAATAGATAAGATCAGAGTATTGACTCTCAATACGACATCAGCAATCGGTGTGTAAGATTTTTGCACAGAATCAGTATTTTCAGTATAAATTCCACTATTTTCCCCGGAAGAATTAAACTCTGATCTGTCAGTTTGATTGTTTTTCAGATCATCATTCACGTAATCGACCATCCAATACTCAACACCGGGGATATCTGGAAAGGCTTCAATTCCGAAGTTTGTGAGATATGTGAAAATGTTCTCATAAAAATCAAGCTCGTCACCATTCCCAGAAAAACTCAAAAATAACGGCACAAAAAAATTGAAATTTCAAAAAACTCATTCTATAAATGAATGAACTTGTAATAATTTTGTTATTTATAAAGTATTGCGTAGGTTCAACAATTGCTGAAGGGTACATACATCAGTGTTAGATTAAAACTAAAAAAACATTTATATCATGAGAGCTCTAAGTGGTGTTATCACCGGTACAAAATTTTGCTTTCCGTTTCGAGTTATTTTAGCGGGGAGTTCAGAGTCTGGAAAAACACGATTTGCTGGTGAATCACTCAAAAGAACAGACTTATTTGAAGAATCTCCAGAGTCAATAGTGTGTTATTACCCATGTTACTTGGATAAACTACCGGTTAACTGGCATATCACATTGAATGTACCAGTAACGTATAAAGTTGGATCACCTTCAAAGAATGACCCTTTAAAGTTACCTAGCAAATCATGTGTTGTGTTGGACGATAGTTATGACGACGCTGTAAAGTCTTTCGCAGTGGATCACTTTTTCCGAGTTATTTCAGGGAAAAAACGAATTTCTGTTATGATTCTGACTCAAAACAATTTCACCAAGGGAAAATATGGGCGTGAAATACGTAACTCATGTAATTTTTTGCTACTTTTTCGAAATTGTTGTGATACATCAATTGATGAAAATGTGGCTCGGATGGGTTGAAAAAAACTTTCGACAGCGCCTCTCTCGACACGGAATGTTGTATGTACCCATATTTCTTTCTCGATCAGTCGCAAAAAGGGCAATTGAACAAGTACAGACAAGGTTATATTATTGGAGCTCAGGATTTTGAACTTTATTTTAAAGTTTCAAGTAACGGAAACCAATTAACGGCAAAACAACATGAAACTGAGGGAGAAAAAATATCACTTGACGAAAAGGGACATTCGGTCGAAACAGAGAAATCTACGTCAGAAAATCAAATTGCGAGAAACACCAACAGTTATTTCAGTAAACCAGGAGACATCTCAACTTTTGAGCAAACAACCGACAAAAAACCTGAAGAAAATACTGAGATCTCAAACTGTACCAGTAATCCAGAAGACAATGAAAGTATCGAAGCAGAATCTACCCAATCAGAAGAAAAAAATAGAGAAGCTAATAAACGTACCACCTTCGACTCCCCCCTCGAAATATCATCCTCGAACAAGACGCCCCCGCCAGATTCGATCGAAAACGTAGGAATGATAAAAAAGGATATGAAAGGGGAAACAAAAGAGTTAAAAGACCTTTATTCGAAAATTGAAAGTATACCAAATTACCCAGCGAAAATAAACGACTTTTTGAGACAATTTAAAGTGCATAGTATACATAGAAGGATTGTTAAGAAAACGTTTCCTAGGAGACATATAATTGTCCATGTTCCCTATCAAATTTTCATGGCTGATTTAATTGAGTACACACGTAATGATCACAAACATATTAATCAAGGTTTTGTTTATATTCTTATCGTTATAAATGTGTTTACTATGGTGGTTTATGCTCGTGCAATAAAACGTGAAGATAAATTTTCAACTGCTAATGCTTTTAGCTCTATATTTCAAAAACTTCCACATTATCCCAATACTATGATTACAGACGAAGGTTTAGAATTTTATAATATGAACGTCAAAGAAGTTTTCGATAGTTATGCTATACATCACTATAGTATCAAATCAAAAATGAAAGCTAGTGTAGTCGAACGAGTCATCAGAACACTCAAATCTAGACTAGAAAAGTTTTTTTCATATACAGGGGGGTGCGGCGTAAAGTGAGAAAGTTTGTCGCCAAAAAACCCTAACTATACGCGTAATTCTAACTATACGCGTACTTTCTAACTTTACGAAAATGTGCTCTGATTGATCAATTGGACAATATCTAAAGTTTAAAATTGCGTTAAAATATGTCAGAGTAAGAATTTTTGGTGATTTAAGGGTTACTTAAGAATGTGGGCGATGTTAATTGGGCTCTTTTTTACACATTTGGCTTCAGAAATAACTTATTGTTTTCCAAATACGTAGTACAACTCTTGAGAAAGTTGTCAGTACTATTTACGTCATCTGATACTTCAACTTACGCTAAGAAAATGGTTTTTAGTAGGCGTCCCTAAAAGCACTAAAAAGCCTACTTCTCATTTATCTCTCATCACTTTTTATTGATATTTGCATTAGAATGAAGATTAAATTACTCATCACAAATGGTAGCCTTTTTTCAAAAATTTTGCCTCTACTGGTCAAAACAGCTTATTTGGGCCTCGCAAAAAGTTTACTCCTCCTTGAAAATATTTAGAATTTTTTTAATTTGTGGTTCGAATTCACCGCAAAGGCTGAATTAAGGTTCAAATGGTAGCCTTTTTTCGATTTTTATTAATTTCGATTTTTTATTATTTTTGGTAAACTATAAATTTCTAGTTCGATATAACGCGGAAATAAATACTTCAGAAATTACTAACCACCTTTTAAACGTCCTGACAGTTACTCAAACGTCCTGACAAAATCTTAAAATAATACAGTTTCTTAAACGTAATTTTTAACTATAGAGCTTATCAGTAATCAATAGCGTGTTCACAATGTGGACTACGAAACCGTTTACATTCTGCCATTAATACACCACTACAAACAAATGGTGTGGATTGGGTGTCATGCACTCATTGTGGCAGAAATTATTTCCAGAAGATCTCTCAAATTTAATTTTCAAACCAAAGAAATCAATAGTTATCGTGAAATAATGGCCTTTGAATAATTGCTGAAATTACTTGATGAAAATTATGTGCAGATTATTAGAGAAATAAATTGTACTGAAAAATCAAAATAAAAAGTCGGAACTACAAATTTGTATGATCGCTTTTGATTGATAAAAATACTCGGATATTTCTCAAGAGGTAAGCAGTACGATTTTTAAGGGACCTTTCACTTTTGAACATATATTTTTTAACATATTATTTTATTCTAACCATTGTTTTTAGGACAATGTGGATTTGGAAGCCTCGCATAGAAATTCACCAACCCCTGAATATATTTGGAAAATAGCCCTCGCTCCGTTTTTTTTGCAAATTGTGATCATCTCATACGCTTTGATTTTGCGCATTATTCTTCGATAATTATTAGTTCATCGCAATTTGAAGATTTATTTGGTGAAAATGATAACTTTCACGAGAATATTTTTTTTTGAACGCTGAATAGTATGAATATAATATTTTGATTCCTGATGTTTTAATTTTAGAAAATGGTCGATAAAACTTCGTTATTTCTCACAATTTGCCCTATTAATTTGATAGGTAGTTTTTAGGACAAACTACGTGAAACATAAACTTATCTTTGTTTTTAAGATGGAATGTCTAAATTTCAACGCGACATACAATTCAATTTAAAAAACCAAAATTTCCTTGGTGATTTTCAAAACCCACAACCAAAAACTTCCGTATCACCTACGTCAACATCATTTTTCACTACAAAATATTTAACCCCGGTATCAAATTCCACAACAATTAATCCATCCGCAAAAAGTTTCAAATTTTAAAACTCACGCATATCTTTTATTTACATACCGCTAATACTTTGTTTTATTAGTTGCCACCCTTCATTTCTCGTATATTTGATAGTCAAATTGCTTTTGTCACTGTCCTAGGAGTAGCTGTTTCCCTCGTGTTCGTTTCATGTATTTCAGGGGATATTAGTTTACGTATTTTACGCTGGTCGAGAACTTTGATAGCTAGAGGTGAATAATAATCCCTTTTAATTGTTTCGGAATTTATAAATGTATGTTTTTATTTTCTTAATTTTCATTTTAGAAACCGCTTATTTCGAGAAGAGGAGAAATCGTCTACCAATTTTAAATGAACATCACATTGAAATCGAAATTCAAAATCCAAACTCAAGAAATAGTCTCGAAGTTTCGAAATCGTTTGGTGATACTTGGCCGAATAGGAAAAGTTTGAGGACCAATTGGACAATGCTAAAAAATCGATAAATTCTGAAGGTATAAAAATAAATTATCCATAATAACTCTTAACTTTTAGCGAGAATCAAGTTTTTTTACTTAAGAAAATCTATTATAGGGTAAAAACAAGATAATTTTGTGTGAATTAATCTTAAGTTTTCGACAGTCACTATATAAATATTCTATTTACTTAATTGCTGAATTTCAGTTTTTGGTAACCCATCTGGCTCGACAGGTATGACCTCGTTTGTGAGCATCGCAGAGTCTCCACCTGTTCTCGGATCTTTTCGATTGTTGGCTATTGACAATTCAACGAATATGGCCACCTGCTCAAATAACCCCTCAATTTATTAAATCAGTTATGAGTTAAAATAGATGTCGTCTTTCTTGACAAAAATTCCCTGTGAAATTATAATAATTTTCATTTTTATCATCACTTGAATTAAATACCGTCATAAATTTAACTCGAAGTCAGAACCTAAATAATGCCAATGAACCTACACTACACCGATATTCCATCCACATACCGCTGGATGGAATCTGTCTTATCTACAAATGTTTAGAACAGATTCGAGCTTAAGATGTGCACCTTGGACAAGAAATTGTAAAATGTGGGCCAAATTAATACTGCGATCAAGACGATGTGGTCAGTATATTGGCCCGGTCAGTTTTTTTTAATAATCATAGACTCCAAATTATTTCTGAATTTCTTGTTATATTTCATTCCCTTATTCATATTTTTCAATAATTGACAACGTTTCAATTTATAATTATGCCTTACAAAAGTGTTTTATAATAAAGTTTGAAATGAAAATCACGAAAATTTGTTCAATATTATTTCCCGAGCAAGACTATAGTATTATAGATAAAAGTTATTTTAGTATTACTTAAACGGTGTTTCAGTTGCCATCACCAAATTTTGGAAATCTTTTGAACCCATACTACCATCTTTAAAAATAAATTATTAATTCAAAAACTGAAAATTTTATTTAAAACTTTTTTAGTTTTACAACAAACCTAGTAATACATTACAACATGAGCATTTTTCTTTATAATGCTCATGTTTTTGATTAAACTCTATGAGGTCTTTCAGGTATTTTTTTTTGAAATAAGTTTGCTTTTCTTGTATTTCTTGGTGAGAAGATACATAACTCTTCGTATTGTCGGAAAGAAGACTTTTTGACATTATCATTGTTCATTGAAATAGACTTAACAGGCTAAATAACCAGGACATAGTGGGATAAACATGGTGGAGGGATTATATGAAGAGCCATTTTCTCAAAATACATTTTGCGCCTATAATTTTCGTTCGAACCAATTGGCATATTAATTAAATTTAAAACCTAAAGAAAATAACTTATAAACTTCAGTAGAGTTGTTTTTAAACGGACAGGTAGGAAGGACAGGGTTCGACGTGAAAATTCCTGGCTAAGGTGTTAAAGTGAAAACCCGCAGGAGAATTTTTTGACTAAGTGTACTTAACCCCCACCTGTACGAGCGTGTTTCAGACCACAGAGACCAAAAATATTTGAGGAGTGTCATTTTGGCCGGCGGAATAATCGGAACAGACCCCCGATAGTTTCCCGTATTTTTATATTCAAGAATTTTGGTGAGTTCTACGAAATTTCTCATCAGACCGGAAGTGCATTATTTGATGCAATTTTTTGTTAAATGCAGTTAAAACAGTACTGGAACCAAGATAATGATCTACAAATATACTTACTAGGGTACTTTCGGGGGTTGGAAACTTTAGCATTTTAATTTTGACACTCGGCGGCCACCTGGTGGTGAACAGAGCTATTTCGCTATATTTTGATCACGTGACGACCAAAATATTTTTTCGTATATTTTTTTCCATTTTGCCATATATTATCAACCTCCAGAAATTTTGGAACAACCCACCCATTATTTCTATTAGTCGATATTAATGATGGACACCCTAACTATGTGTGGGTTCTGAATCACTCTCGTGCAGGTGGGGGATAGGACATCTCGTGCAGGTCGGGGTTAACAAACAGGTTCTTGCGAATTTGCTTAAACGGACGGGTTCTGGGTTTCAAGTTGTCCGTTTAACTACACTCTACTTTAAAATTATTCAATTTTTATTTTTGAACAATCTTTTAGAAATTGTTTTTCACTAATTTGTTTCCCATGGGCGGTTTTAATCTTTAATGCAATCACTAATTTGTTCCACCGAATTTTTGTCCATCGGAAGTAAAATTCAATGATTGATGGTGACACTAAAATTTCGTGATTTTAGCGTTTTTTAGAAATTTTCTAATAAATTAATATGTATATCCCCTATTCACACTTTTGTAAATATCCCGGCCCTACATCTTAAAAACACACTACGTTTCCTCATCAGGGCCTGGATATTTACAAAAGTGTGAATAAGTGATATATTGGAAATCACAAGTAAAAAATGTATAATCAATTCGACTTTAAAGCTGCTTAAGTGGTTCTATAGGCCAGTCAGAATTTTTTTGAAGCGCATAACTTTTTATTACTTTATAATAATACCATAAAAAACTTTGGGATGATAGTTCATAATCTCGTGAACAACTTTTTCTTAAAATTTTCAAGATCGAATTAACAACCAACCGGTAAATGAGGTTGACCGGGAGCAAAAAAATTTTTAAAGCTTATATTTTGTTTTCGTACTATTTCAGAAAATATTCATACTCACACATAAGTTGTGAAATAGCATAGCAGAAAAAATCACTGCAGGCGTTTTTTCGATTTTCATCCTTAAAATGTCTCGATTTATGCCGAAAAAGCTCATTTTTTGTATTTTGACATTTATCACAGATTATCCTGACAATTTGGAAGAAAATGACTGCGCTCGAATTTTCAATGTCAGTTTTTAACTCCCAGGAGGACAATTTGATAATTATTTTTAAATTCTCAATGTTATCCTACCTGTATTAGTTTTGAATGGCATCAACGAATTGTAAGCATCACTTTCTGGAATTGATATTATAAACTATGTTTCGAAATATCTATAGTTCTAGCGCTAAGATCAAAACATTCTTGTCATTTTGCAATACTAACAAAAATTTCGAAATAATTTTTTTTTAATTTCTTTAATTATAATATGAGTAATCCAGCAACGCAGAATCAAAATGCACCAAATAAAGTTTCTGTTTTGATAAATGTAATAAAAAATATCATGTATGGGTAAATCGGGTCTGACAAATCTATTATGACTTATAAAAAAATTTGTATTCCGACGTTAAAGTCTATTTTTTGAGTTTCATCCAAAATTCGCGTATTAAAGAAATATTCATAAAAATATCATAAAAATGACAAAAATGAATTCTGTGAAAAACTAATATGAAAAAGTATATTCAAAAGCGTGCATCCCCTTTATTGAAGGAAAATCGGCCATTCATTATTTGTTATGTAATTAACACGGTACTTTTCATAATATAGCAGTGCGCGCAGTATTTGTGAGCATTTTATTCGCTTCAATAAAAATAATTTTTCATAATATATAAGAGGAATTTTGCAATGTTTACGAAATTCTGTTTTTTCATTTTTACGAATCACCTGAACGTAAACTTATTATCTCTTGCCCAACATTTGGTCGGCTGTTATGTTTCCGTGTTATTTTGAAAGTTTCAACTTATTTGTATATTACCTGCTCGGCAAAAATTTTGCATTTTTAAAATTGTTTTCGTTATACGCGTTACGAATTTGCAAAACATTTTGGATTTATAAAAATTATAAAAAGTGTTTACAGAACAATATTTTTTAGACTTTCACGTTTGATCATTTTAATCACAAGTTACAGACTGTTGAAAAGCGGTTACAAATACCTAGCAATTACATCAATTTACATTCAGAACTCCTTAAAATGCAGCATTTTGAGAAAAATATATGTCTTAATGTTGTATTAATAATCAAATAATTTCATTAACTACAATTTTTATTTTTAATACCTTGCAAATAATGCGGCTTCTTGTAATCACCAGCATTTGAAACATTTTCAGAAAAACCGTTAAAACTTGCATTTTCAATAAAATTTTTCTTATTAATAATAATAAGGTAAACAAGTTTTTTCCATTTTTGTTTTAATTATGTGTTCTAATAAAAAAAAGAACACAAACAAAAACAAAGGATTGAAATCCTGTTTATTTTCGTATTTTTTTAATTACATGGTTTGACTTCTACTTTTTTTTTTAATTACCGGTTGAATTTTTTAATTATAGTACTTCTCAAGGGTCATGGACCATGAGTTATGGTCCATGACTCATGGTCCAAAACTCAGCTCATGACTATACTACTGATATATATTTTCGTCGAAACGTCGAAAAAAAAACAATTTTTGAATTGACCTCAAATATAAATATTTTCAAATACAATAACTTCATATTTTAGTTTAAAAAATGAATCGTACACTGAAGGAGTTCCGGATAATCTCCCTGATGCTCAAATATAAAATCCATAATTTCCCTGGAATTGCAACTAGTCCGAAAATACACACTGCGAAATAAACGACTCGATAAAATAAGTTTCATGACTCGCTTTACCTTTTATTTTGAACTTGAAGTTTAATCTAAAGAGATTTTTTGGTGGCAGTTTTATATCGAACACAAAATTTATTATGTTTTGAGTTATTCTTTCGTTTTATTGTAGCACCCTCTTAAAATTAAAGATCGGCTCATCATCAAGAGGGTCGAAAGTTGTAGAGTCCGGCTCTAGATCCAGCATGTTATCAGGAACTAAATCAATCAGATCCAGTTTGAATCCCTAAAATTAAAATAATTTCATGCGTCAAAACGAATGGCGAGAGTGTATAACAACACTTAAGGGGGTGGCATCGACTCGGCAGACTGGAGTCAATTTAACTTACGAAATTAACTACAGTAGACTGTACTTAAACGGACAACTTGAAACCTCACCAACCCGCCGTGTTCAAGCAAAATTTGGCGGACATTTCCCTGCGGGCCCGTCCGTTTAAGTACAGTTGGCAGGAATTTCCACACCAAACCCGTCCGTTATAAAAAAACACCTTTTTTTCCCATATTCAAATTTTGTGAAAAACTGAATAAAAAACGATTTTTGAGCGGCAATTTTCATGAACTAGCTTTATTTGAAGACCAATCTGATCATGACATGAAATACTGGGTCTGGAGGCAATTTAAATTTTAACGAGGTTAAATGTCTTTCCCGAGAGATCCACACGAAACGACGAAACTTAAACACCATTGGCAGGAATTTGCACGCCAACCCGAATACACCACGGAATAAATACCAGTCCAGCTACTTATAAAAAATAATTTGCCTATTTTAGGACCGATTTGAGCTCCCGAACTTTATTTTTTTGAATATCCGTTAAATTTTCAAAAAAAAAAAAAAACATCTATGCAAAATTTTCCGCATTTTTTGTCGGCAAAAAACTTTTTTCTGATACGTTTTTTTGAAATCTATGAATCAAAAGCTTAAAAAAACATAGCCAACTTTAAACTTTTTTCATGCATGTCTACATAATTTTCTGCAACTGCTGTTTGAAAAATCTATACCATATGTTTATTTGTCATTTTTTTGTCGACCTTTTTAGAAAAATTATGAAAAACTTTGCCGCAAATCAAAGGTCCAACATTTTATATCCAGGTAGTATTTTTGAAACTCTCCGTAAAAAAAAATCAGAGCAGAATCACATATTAAATCTGTCAATGGTATCACTATTAAATATCCGTCCATGTCAACTAAATGCCAGTTGGCGGCGATTATCCATTCTTAAACTATCGGATGAAATTTTTAACACTCGGCCTGTAACACTGCGAGACCAGTTCCATTTGGCACTAAAGTTGTGAAAATCTCTTAATGGTAGTAAAAAAATCCCAATTCGAAACTGCGGGTGTAATAAGCGCTATTTACTTAAGAATAGTAAGAACATTTTTTAATATCAAAAACGCAATTTGAAAGGTCAATTTTTATCTCAAAAAAAGTTGTTTGTCTTCTACTTTTTTGACCATTTTTTCATCGAAAAAAAAACTTCATAATCAGGAATTTTTAATACGCAGAGACTTTTTAGCCGCATGTATAACAGACACCGACAGACGGACGTTTGAGTTTATTAATATCGTCTTCAAAAAAAATTGCTACTAGTCTGGTTAGTAGTTGAAATGGAAGTACAGGTGAAAGTGGTTTTTTAATAATTGTTCCAACAGAATAATAGTTATGTTAAGAAATTAGAAATATAAACGTTCGCAAGAATGAACACTTTTATTGAAGATAAAAAATAAAAAAAAATAATTTTCACACTTTTTTTTCTTTCATATATATCGCTCTAAAAATGTACCAATCTGCCGGATCGATGCCACCCCCTTAAGGGTATGGTGGTTCCTAATTTGACATTTTCTCGATAAAATATTAGCCAAACAGGGCCTCGAGGATATAATTCAGATTAGCCAGTTTGTAGAACTAGTCTTTAGCTTGCGTTAGAAATGTGCCAAAACTTTTTTGTATGACCACACTGCTTCACACATAAGTGGCATAAGAGCCACCTAAGCAAAAACGGAAAATCTATCTTCTCCCAGGTTTTATTTTGAAATAAACCCAAATTTTAACATAACCTAAATGATAAGTATACAAAACTTTTTGTGTGAGCTTTTGTCGATAAGTGCTATATTTATTCTAGGATACGTAAAAAAACTGTCCAAAATACCGGTTTTTGGACTTTCTTCATCGGAAAATCTATCTCCTCCTAAGTTAAATTTCAAAAATTTTGCAAAAGCTAGCTCTAAACAAACAGAAACTTTGTACGTGGGTTTTTGTCAAATTTCGGCCCCAAACAAAAAATATGAATTTTTCAAGGTCACGTGAAAAAATTTCCGAAAAAAAATGTGCTTCGATTTTTTCGAAAGTAGGCTCAAACGAAAGCTGGGGAAACACAGAAGAGAAAGTTGGCTTACGTCAACCCGATATTTCGAAGTTTTAGTGGTCAAATTGACACAAACGTTATTTTTGAACATAATTTTGAGAAAATTACTTAGAAAAAAATCCAAAAAACGCAAAATTTTCGAAAATTTTTTTGTTGTCATTTTGTTTTTTTATGCGTTTAAAACAAAAACAATTGATTTGGTGCATTTTTATGACGAAACAACTGCAGAAAATGTAGGAACCACCATACCCTTAAAATGCAGCAGTTTTAGAAAAAAAATTCCTTAAAAGTGAATCATTCAGATGCAATCTGCAATTTCTGGTCTTTAATTTACAGGTGTTTTTGAAACTAGCTCCATACCTCGGAGGGTTAAGGGTGTGAGTGTCACTGATTAGGCTGTTTTCGACGCGGTTTCTCGGTAAACTGGCAAAAGCTGTGTCGCGAAAATTTGCTCAACTTGAGGAACCAGTCTCCAAGATCATTTCAGCACTTATTGTAATCTGATACAATGCAACCTACTTTCACACAGGTACCTTGACTAAGCCCCCCATATAAACACTATCTTTTCCTAGAATTTACATCGATTTCTTTTAATAAATTTTCGTTAAAATTTTAGTATCGGTTGTTTCGCGTTTTTTTCGTTACAAGCAAAATTTTGAAAAAAGCGCTCTAATGGATTGTTTGTACTGCTGCTCGGGGGCCTAACATTAAAAGATTTAAATAAAATTATGAATATTGTAGGAGGAGATAGTTTCTTGAGTGTTTTTTCGGGAGGCTTATTGAAGGTTCCTTGTAGGCCTGGGATGGATTGTATCATATTACAAATAAAGCTCAATTAACTTAGAAGATTCAATTTACATACGAACAGCCTTATCAGGGGCACCCATCACCGATGAGGCTGTTTTTCTAGCTAATATAGATAGTCTGGTACTGCTCAAACTAGCTCAACTTGAAGAATAATTCTTTGAGGTAAATTGAGCTTTATTTGTAATATGATACAATCCAACCTACGCCTACACAGGAACCTTCAATAAGCCTCCCGAAAATACAGTCAAAAGCTATCTCCTCTTACAATATTCATCATTTTATTAAAATCTTTGTTAGGCTCCGGAGCAGCAGTACAAACAATCCATTAGAACCTTTTTTTTTATTTTGCTTGTAACGAAAAAAATCGCGAAAAAAACCGATACTAAAATTTAAACGAAAATTGAACGAAAGAAAAATTGGCCGTCACAAACAAAATTTCGAGAATCGGGCTATAATGGATTTTTGTTAAAATTTATTAGAGGGGAGCCAAATTTGGTCTAAGAATTTGTACTACTCTGGCAATCGGCCATTAAAAACCCCTATTTTCACTTAATTCATGAAGACCACCCATAATGATAACTAGTCTTCTAGATTATATACTAGTACAGTATGTAAGGTTTTTGCTCCCTTTTTTCCAATTTGGATAAACTGAATTCAACTGTTTTGATTGGTTTAATCTGGAAAAGACGTAGGTATTTGGCAAAATTGATCGTTCTCATTAGCGGATAGCAAGTTATCCAAATTGGAAGAAAGGGAGCAAAAATCTTACATACTGTAATATGATTTATATTCTGTAAATAATATTTAATCGGGAAATCGAGTTGAAACTCGGCCTGAGTTGAAATTTTCGAAAATTCCTGCCCCTGATTACCCGTTAATATTTGAATTATTAAAGTTTTTTTTAATTATAGAGAGAGATAGAAAAACCGTTTGTCGCTATCTCAGGTCTAGGTTTCCTCAAAACATAGTATCCCCAGGGGGGGCCCCCCCCTACCGATAAAAAAAGGCGACCTGACGTGACCTAAAATAACAAAAGAAGCGATCTCGGGGACAGTTCTGTCTCTATATTGTACTACGGAGAGTTTTGGGTTGGAAGGTAGTGCCTGTGAAAGGATTATGTCGTAAGTTCGTATTTCTGATTATTATTTGGGCTCTTTTTTACATCAATATTTCAAGTGAAGTTTTCTTCTTGAGAAACTTGGCTTGCAGTAAGTGAAGCTGAACTTTTGTTGTGCAAGATACGGTTAGTTAACAACGTGCTTGAGGAGAGGTGTCAGACTATTTCTACTGTCGATCGTGTATGTGTACTGGGCAACCGACGCTCAAGAAAATGGTTTTTAGTTAGGTAGGCGTCCTTAAAAAGGCACTAAAGAAGCACTTACTCCTCATGGATCATCTCTCAATCACTTTTAATTGATATTTGCAATTTAGAAGAGATATAAATAGCTCATCATTCAAAATGGTAGCATTTTTTCAAAAAATGTTTGCCTCTAGTGTGTCAATAACAGCTTAATTTGTTGGGAGCCCGCGCACGAAGCCATACTCCTCCTTTAAAATATGTTAGAAATTAATTTGATGCTTCAGAATTCAGCCGCAACAGCATGAATTAAGGGTGTCAAATGGTAGCACTTTTTCGATTTTTAGTTCTCCAAGTCTCAGAACGACTTGTGGATATTTCTAGTTTTTGTTGAAATTCCGACTAATAAATTTTCTAAAGCTTACTTTATTTGAAAAATATCAAAATCGGGAAAAAATCCTGCAAGTTAAAAAACTCAGTGCCACAAATTCTCCTACAAAGACGGCAATCTAAGATAATGTATCTGAGAAATCTGCATATATCGTGCCACCGTCTAAATTTAACCTTTTTAATTTCAACAACCATGCAAAAACGGATTTCTTGGCAAGAATCTCAAACCAAAAAAAATCTTAGTATCGTGAAAAACATTGGCGAAATTAGTTTACAAAATAGGTGTATCAAGAAAGAGTAATAATCTAATAACTCCTCTACTCTCGTCGCCGCACATTCCTATTAAAGCATTTTTAGCGGATCGATTGGTTGATACTGTGTATGGGCTGTTTGACCCCTTCGAACCGAGTTTTCACTGAAAAATTGAGAAACTTTGATCAAAAGAATGTTCCTATGTGGGCTAATATTAGGGGATAACAATCAAAAAGATTGGATGTGAAGAATGCACTAACATTACCTGTCAACATTTACGGTCCACAAAAAGGGCTAAAACGTCTGGCATAAAGTGCTTAGAATCAATTTGATTAATTTTGTAAAGTTACACTGGTACCTGGGAAATTAGCTTAACTCCCGTAGTGTCTTTTGCGCAACATCGATGCGCAACATGGCCTTAATCGCAATTGTAGGACCCTAACTCGAATGATATTAATAGAAAATTTACAAAAAAGTGATTCCGATCAACTATTTGAGATAATGACGTTTTGTGCGTTTTTTGTTTGCGATAAATTTTTACCTGAGTATTAGCTGTCTTATTTTTTGCAAGAGAAAAATTTAAATCAGCATAAAAAGCCTTGTGAGGGCGGGACCAAAAAAAAATTCTAAGACTTTTTTCCTATTACACCAATAAGCCCGAAAAGTGATCACTGTGAGCCGTATATTGCAAAGGAATAAAGGTTGGCGCAAGAAAGTCACTGTTTTTATTTCAAAAAATTATTAATCAATTTTATGAAAAAGAAGTGAGAATGTGGTTCTTTAGAAAGTTTTTAAGACGTTTGTTCTCTAATTACACCAAAGACCAGAAAATCAATCACGTGACTTCAAGTTAGGGAAATACAGGTTTTGATGAAGAGTAAACAGAATAGTGGATCAAGATTAACGCTGAAAAATTTTGTTTGGGCCAATAACACATAATGTTAAGTGTAGTTTAAAAATAAATAATATTGTTCCAAAACACGTCACGTGATCAATTATTTTCGAGAACTAAGGATTCATGCTATGACATATCTTTCAAGACACTTATTTTTGTAATTATTCGTCACGTGAATTTTAGATTCGGACTTTGAGTAAATCAGCGTGAGCTAACATGTGGCTGCCGACTTACGCCGAACTCATGTTTGTAGTTCAATATTATTTCTTTAATTTTCTAATGCAGTTGGTCATCATGTTTTTATGATGCTTACAAGGTGCTAATTTCAAGATGTGTCAGAAAATATAAGGTGGCAGGCGCACCTTTTTGGCAAGTGACAACGCACTAAGGAAGGATTTGCGATCTTTTTTAAATTTTGTGGCGGTTATAAGGGGTTGAAAACGGGTGTAAGGATGTGAAATTAGTCAGAGCATAGTGGTAGCAGTTTTTGTGCTGATATTCTGAAGAAAAAATGGTGGGTCAACTAGATTACTCCTATGTATCTCTTTTATATGAAATGGTCAATCTTTCCAACGTTCAATATTAACATAAATTTGTACATAAACTGAGTAACGGTGAAAAATATAGGAAAATAACTAGTCATATGAAGTCCCACTTTAAAATTAACTCGACATTTGAATTTTTTCATAAGATGATTTTGGCTCAATTTTGGATCATGTTTATTGAGTTGAATGCGCTCAAAAGCCTTCAAATATGATACAAAGGTGGAGCAAACGACGTTACCAGTAATGTGTAGGATCATATTTAATTAGATGTTGAATTTTATGTGCTATAGGAAATTTTCGTTTAGTGTTTAGCAGACAAATGGTAATCCCATATTGGGTCGACGGGTAGTGGTCTAGTTGAAAAATTGATAAATTATTAAATAGAAATTTAATAAATTTAATTAAGGGGCTAATAAATAACGTTGCTAGTGGTTAGGCCTCACACCGAGCAGGAAGAAATAACATTTTGGCACAATTTTTATACTGAAAATTCTGAATGCGCATAATAAAATTGAGTAAAACTTACTCAAATTAACGTCAAAATTACGATTCAAGAACGTTTAAGACTTTTTTAACATTAACCAAAGTCCGATATAATCCAAAAATAAGAAATAAGGAAAATGATGTCATAAAGTGAATCTTATTTCCTCAGAAAAATAAAAATCACGTGACGTTTTTGGAAAATATATATATATCCAAACTCGTTGACTGTAAAGGTGAGTAATGTGGCCCACAAAGTGGGCGGCCGTAATGTGTGATCGGCATAGATTGTATTACATTGAACCGAAAACCCGCATTATTTCTTAATTTGAAGGCACGTGATATATTTTTTTGGGACTTTGGTGTAATGAAAAAAAGTCGAAAAAACTTTTAAAGAACCACTATCAACGTTTGTCTCAAAAATTGACAGCAAACGGGTACAATTATTTAAATAGTCGACCGATCACTGATTGTAATTATGAATTCATAACATGATGTAAGGGTCCTAATTGCGGATTAGAAGGCCATTGCGCCACTGGATGGCGCAAAAGACACTACACCACGGGAGTAAATTAGATTTTTTGGTCTTATTAAAAACGAGGCCACCAATATTATTGGCATGGAAACTCAGCTCAGAAATTTAAAATGACAGAATCATAATCCTAGGCCTTGTTTGTATTATACACCCGACCGTTTTTATCGGGTAGCTGATATTTGCTCGGAGTCGACCTAAACCATTAGATCAAAATTAAGAATCATATTATTGTCTCAAAAAACCAATAATACAAAATGTGAGGCTTAGGTTATATGTCACACTGATGCCACAAAATTACGTTACTATTGAGTATAAGAGCTAACAGTATATAGTAAACGACCATAGAATACGTTTTTTCTTAGAATTCCGCAAGAGTGACATGCCACTATAGTCATAGGCGATTTTAAGTAAAAAAAGGGGTCCTGGAATTGATGTTAGAAATGGCCACCGAAAATAGACGGTTTGAAAATGATAAGATTGGAGAGTGAAAAATTGTTACATTTTATTTATAAATTGTTCCTTAGGCGCCCTTGTTACCACGAAATTCACATTACTTATTTTCCTGAATTCATGCGGCGAGAAAATAAGTTGTTGAATATGCAACCTTTTAGTTTTTTCAACATATTCCTTAGGTTTCGTTTCTATCGTAATTGGTCATAACTCTAAATATGAATTTTTGCAACGAAAGCTACGGTTTGGGAGAAATTATGGTTGAAGCCCTCGTTAATGCATTAAAATAAAATTTTTCTATTTCACCAAACTTGCCAAAATTGTTAAGCGCGTCTTGGGCCACATAATCCAATTTTATTTCATTCAATACTCTTGACAAATTTTTAATACGGATGTGCTAAAATTTTGGTTTTTCTGAATTTCTGTGAATTTTTAGTTTCAAATGTGTGACGGTAGAAATAGTGATAAAACAGATGAAAAATAATAGTGAATTCGGTGGGTTTGGAGTAGTCTAAGGGTAATCTGCTCGCATAATTGACATATGCTCGCATAGGAAGATATAGCCCGAACAGGGTCTCAAGGATATAATTCAGATTAGCCAGTTTGTAGAACTAGCCTTCAACGTTGCGACAAAAATTTGCCAAAATTTTTTTGCATGAATACACCTCCCAGACACAGTTACAAAACAAAGGAGACTAAGCCAAAACCGAAATTTTCCTACCCTCTGAGGTTATGTGTTGAAATGAGAACCTTAAATTTGTAACATGACCTGTATAACTTAGTTAATGGCCAAAAAAGTACTTTTTTATGGGGACAGTGGCGTTTATTGTCGATAAAGATGCTAGTAGTTTTGTCTAAAACATGCAAAAAACCACCGGGTTTGTTGGTGACATTACTCCTCGAAAAAATCCGTACCCTCCCAGGTTAAGATTGAAAATTAGCGGTGCAAAGATTTGCAGAAAAGCATAGTTTTCAGAACACATATAAATTTAGCAGTGGCGTTTTTTTTTGGCAATTTTGAGCCGCCCAAAACCTACAAATACGAAATTTTCCCGGAGCTTTCCTTTGCAATTGTTACTTTTTGGAGGTAATAAGAAGAGCGCGGCCCATGGGGGCAGCTTTGACCGATTTTATATGTGTATTAGACACGATAACTCAAGGAATAACGAGAGCACAAACGCTGTGGGTGATGGGACCACAGCGTAGACGACCTTGGCACCTGTTTGTAACATCGGTGATATGCCTAATGATTCTAAGCGA
Source organism: Oikopleura vanhoeffeni (assembly GCA_004367855.1). Lineage (NCBI taxonomy): Eukaryota > Metazoa > Chordata > Appendicularia > Copelata > Oikopleuridae > Oikopleura > Oikopleura vanhoeffeni. Next base: position 286,648 of record SCLH01000244.1, on the reverse strand, counting down.
ATTTGAATCGAAATTTAAAATTCACTTGCTTCCGTTATCTCGGTGGTATCCAAATTGATCCGATTAGTGTCGAAAATGATACGACGAAATGTCCGGATAATGATCAATTATAGAATAAATCTCTAACAGAATTTATGTTGAAAAATTAAATAAATAATAGACATTTATTTTGAGAAAAAAGAGCGATTGTGTGACAGGCTTTTAGTTCTAATGTGTTATTTACAAACGTTTTTGTAGCAGGATAAAATAATTTAATATTTTTTTTTAATTCCTTGAAAATTCGTACGATATTTTTCTTCCAATAATTGAAAATGAATAAGCCAGGGTGTCCGCGGACACAACAGAGCAATTTTGAAAAGTATTGCAAATCGATTTTTGTCGCGGCCAGTTTGGTAAGTCCCTTTAAATCACATTTTTGGTTAGGAAGATGCGTAGGCACACAAACGTTAAAGATCACACGTGAAGTGAGAAGTGGACATACGCATTCTAACCAAAAGGGTGATAAAGGGATAATGCTTTTTCGATTTGTTAAGACAATTTACAGAAAATTTTATAGAAAAATGTACGAATTTTGGACTGTTTAAACTATCAGTAGGACAATTATTTTTATAATCAAACAATGTCCGGATAGTTGGGCTTATTTAGGCATAAATTCGATAGTAAAAAATCTAAAAAAAAAGGAAATTCTCTAGGATGAAAGATTTCCAAATTTAAGTGTATACGGGGCGCCTCCTGCAGAAATAAACTAGAAACAGTGAAATTCATCTAGACATTTCGATTTTTTTTAGTTTTTTTAATGAATTAGCTAATATAGCCGAATCCGAAAACTGTGGAGATTTAAAAATAAATTGTCACATGATTGTGTAGAAAAGTCAAAAATCGTACATATGTTTTTTAAAAGATTTTCTCAAAAAAATGTACGATTATGACTTTAAAATATGCAAGATGACAATTTATTTGATGTAATCGTCAATCACAATTCCGGATTCAGGGCGGTATTTATGCATGAATTCAGGTGAAAAAACCTAAAAAAAATGAAATTTGCTAGATAAATTTCCAAAAGTTCAAGTTATTCGGGCGCCTGGCCTAGCAGAAATAAAACTTGAAAAGTGGAAATCATACTAAGAAATTTCATTTTTTTTTAGGTTTTTTAAAATGATTAAGTGCTAAAATAAAGCCGAATCCGAGAACTGTGAGATAAAAAATAAAATGAGTCACTGTATTTTAAAATGTCAAAAATCAGACATTTTTGAAGAAAATTTTAAAAAAACATGTTCCGATTTCCTGACCATTTTACAATATCAGGTGACATATTATAATCTGCACAATATCGGATTCGGCTTATTAGCATAATTCATAAAAAAACCTAAAAAATGGAATTTCTACGATAAATAATTCCAATTTAGTTAATTCCGGGAGCGGCCTCCGTCAGAAAATAAACTGAAAAAGAATGGAAAGTTCATCTAGACATTTCATTTTTTTAGGTTTTTAGTTATGAATTATGCATAAATTAAGAGCCCGAATCCGAAACTGTGAAGATAAAAATAAAATTGTCACTGAATAGTTAATTAAGTCAAATGCGTAAACATTTTTGAGAAAATTTTAAAAAAAATGTACGATCTTTAGACTTTAAATATCAGTGACAATTTAATTTTAATCTCACAAATTCCGGATTCGGCTTATTGTGAAGCATAATTCCAATTAAAAAAACCTAAAAAAAATTGAAATTTCTAGATAAATTTCCAAATTTAAGTTATTCGGGGCGCCTCCTACAGAAATAAGAAGCTTGAAAGTGGAAATTCATACTAAATTTCATTTTTTTTATAGGTATTTTTATGAATTATGCAAAAAGCCGACATCCGAAAAACTGATGAGATAAAATAAATTGTCACTGAGTAATTTAAAAGTCCAAAATCGTACATTATTTGAGAAAATATTTTAAAAAAATAGTGTTGTAGCGATCTTGGACGTTGTTAAAATATCAAGTGACAATTTATTTTTAATTCTGCATCAATTCCGTGATTCGGAGCTATTTAGGCATAATTCATTAAAAAAACCTAAAAAAAAAAGAAAATTTCTAGATAAAATTGTACCAAAGTGTAAGAAGTTATTCGGGGCGCCTCCTCAGAAATAAAACTTGAAGTGGAATTCATCTAGAAGTTTGCATTTTTTTTAGGTTTTTTTAAATGAATTATGCTAAATAAGGCCGAATGCGCGACAACTGTGCTGGATAAAAAATAAGATTGTCATAATGGCTGATAATTTAAAAGTCAAAATTCGTACATTTTGTTAAAAATTTATCTCAAAAAAATGTACGAATTTTGACTTATAAATCATCAAGGTGACAATTATTTTTAATCTCACATTCCGGATTTGGCTTATTTAAGCCAGGTAATTCATTATAAAAAATCTCAAAAGGAAAAAGAAATTTCTCGATAACATTCCACTTTAAGTTATTCGGGGCGGCCTCCTCAGAAATAAACTGGAAAGTGGAAAATTCATCTAGAAAATTCATTTTTTTTTAGGTTTTTTTAATTTGAATATATGCTAAGATAAGGCCGAATCCGGAAAACTGGTGAGTAAAAAAATGACAATTGTCACTGAGATTAATAAAAGTCAAAATCGTACGATTTTTTAAAAAATTTCCAAAAAGTAGCGATTTTGAACTTTTAACATGATCAGTGGACAATTATATTTTAAACTCCACATCCCCGTTCGGCTTATTTAGCATAATTCATGTAAAAAAACCTAAAAAAATGGAAAATTCGTAAGATAAATTTCCAAATTTAAGTTATTCCGGAGGCGCCTACCTCAGAAATAAACTTGAAAAGTGAAAATTCATCGTAGAAAATTTCATTTTTTTAGGTATTTTTTAAATGAATTAATGCAATGAAGGCCGAATCCGAAACGTGAGATAAAAAATAAAATTGTCAACTGGAGATTTAAGAGTCAAATCGTACATTTTTTGAGAAAATTTTTAAAAAAATGTAACGAGTTTATGACTTTTAAATACAGTGACAAATTAATTTTAATCTCAAGCAAATTCCGGATTCGGCGGTTTATTTAGCATAATTCATGTAAAAAAAACTCAAAAAAATGAAACTTACTAGAAATAAATTCCAAATTTAAGTTAAGTTGCGGGGCGCCCCATCAGAAATAAACTTGAAAAGTGGAAATTCACATGATAAAATTTCATTTTTTTAGGTTTTTTTAATGAATAATAGCTAAATAAGCCGAAATCCGAAACTGTGAAGATAAAATAAATTGTCACTGATATTTAAAAAGTCAAACATCGTACATTTTTTGGAGAAAAATTTGTTAAAAAAAATGTACGATTTTGAACTTTAAAATTATCAGATGACGAATTTATTTAATCTCACAATTCCGATGTCGGCTTATTTAGCATAATTCCTTAAAAAACCTAAGAAAAAACGAATACTTTAGAATAAATTGATCCAAATTTAAGTTATCGGGCGCACTCCTCAGAAAATATAACTTGACACAGTGCGAAATCATGGCTAGAAATGTTCATTTTTTTATAGGTTTTTTAAATGAAGGATTATGCTAAAATAAGCGCGAATCCGAACTGTGAGATAAAAATAAATATGTCCACTGATATTTAAAAAAAGTCAAAATCGTACATTTTTTAAAAATTTCTACGAAAAAATGTACGATTTGACTTTAAATATCAGTGACAATGTATTTGAAATCTCCCAATTCGCGGATTCGGCTTATTTAGCATAGATTCATAGATAAAAAACCTTAAAAAAAAAAGAATATTTCTAGATAAATTTCAAAATTTAAGTTATTACGGGGCGCCTCCTCAGAAATAAACTTTGAAAAGTGAGAAATAGTCATGCTCGAGAATTTCATTTTTTTTAGGTTTTTGTAATGAATTATGCTAAATAACGAATCCGAAAACTGTGAGGGATAGAAATAATCATTGTCACTGATATTTAAATAGACAAATCGTACATGTTATTTAAAAATTTTACTCGAAAAAATGTACGATTTTGACTGTTTAAATATCAGATGGACAATTTATTTAATCGTCACAATTCCGGATTCGGCGTATTTAGCAATAATATCATTAAAAAAAGCCTAAAAAAAATGAAATTTCCTGAGATAAATTCCAAAATTTAAGTTATTCGGGGCGCCTCCTCAGAAAAAACTTGAAAAGTGGAAATTCATCTAGAAATTTCATTTCTTTAGGTTTTTTAATGAATATATGGCTGAAGTAGCGAAATCGAAACTGTGAGAGTGAAAAATAAAGTTGTCATGATATTTAAAAAGTCAAAATCGGTGACAATTTTTTTTAAAAAAATTTTCTACAAAAATGTACCGATTTTGGACTTTTAAAATATCAGTGACAGATTTATTTAATCTCACAAATCCGGATTCGCTTCATAGCATAATTCATTAAAAAACCTACAAAAAAAAGAAATTTCTAGATAAATTGTTCCAAATTTAAAGTTATTCGGGGCGCCTCCTCAGAAAATAAACTTGAAAAGTGGAACATTCATGACTAGACAATTCATTATTTTTTAGGTTTTTAATGATGATGCACTAAATAAGCGCGAATCCGAAACGTGAGATAAGAAAATAAATTGTCACTGATCATTTACAAGTCAAATCGTATCATTACTTTCTAACAAATTTCTGAAAATGTATAAAAAGTCGAAAAACATATCGACGCTTTAATCACCTTTTGGTTAGAATGGCGTAGCCACTTCTCCTTGCACGTGTGAGTTTTAACGTGTGGCTAGCATTCTAACCAAAAAAGTGAAATGATAAGGGATAGAACAAATTCCGGACAAAAATCGAGTGCAAACTGTTTGCAAAAATGTGCTCGGATTGTGTCCGCCGGACACCCTGCTATTCCTTTCAAAATTAAATGAAGAAAAATATTCTTGACGAATTTCCACAGGAATTAAAAAAAATATAAAATTGAATTGCCTGTACAAAAAACGTTTGAAATAACACAGTAGGAAACTAAAAAGCGTGTCCACAATCGCTCTTTTTCTCAAAAATAAATGTCATTTAATTTATTTCAAATAAATTCTTTTAGGATTTTATTTATAAATTGATAATATCGGGACATTTCGGATCATTTCGGAATATATCCGATCAATTGAGATACCACCGAGTCAACGGAAAGAAGTGAAATTTAAACACTGTCGAATAAAATTCGTAGAATGCAATTAGGATACCCACCGCAGTTAAACAGGTGGCCAGGTCGTACGCGTGGCCGCATCACCCACAGAGTTTTGCTCTCGTATATTTTGAAGTATGTAAACAACATTAAAATCGTCAAAGCTGGCCACCATGGGTAAGCTAATTACCACCAATCGATTTTCGGCCAAAATCGACGCAGTTAGTTTAGATTTGTAACATATAAGCTGATATCTGTGCCAAATTTTATTCCGCGAGGTTGTGGTTGGACTTTTTTTTTTACGAAAATGAGCGAAGAAATCGCTATGATTTGATCACGTGACGTCCAAAAAATTTTTTCATGAATTTTTTCGATTAATTTTGTTCTTATATTATGTAAGCCTCACTCAAGAGTTTCAGAAGAATCCACCTATGTGTATTTCTATAAGTCGAACATAATGGTGGAATAGCTACCCATGGGCCGCGCTCTCCTATGTACCTCCCAAACGAACTATATGCAAATGGAAAGGCATCGCGGAAAAATTCAATATTTTGAGTTTGGGGTGCGAGAATTGGCAAAAAAAACGCCACTGGAAAGTTTAATATTTGTTATCTGAAAGCTAGCTTTTGCAAACATTTAGAG